>CAWVNZ010000710.1:0-53991 GCA_963930735.1 Dioctria linearis
TTTTCTATAGTAAATTATTCAAAAAATAATTTTTTACTGTCGCAAATTTTAATTACGCCAGGGATTGCCTTTTCTGTAGTAAATTATTCAAAAAATAATTTTATACTGTCGCAAATTTTAAGTGCGCCAGGGATTGCCTTTTCTATAGTAAATTATTCAAAAAATAATTTTCTACTGTCGCAAATTTTAATTGCGCCAGGGATTGCCTTTTCTATAGTAAATTATTCAAAAAATAATTTTTTACTGTCGCAAATTTTAAATACGCCAGGGATTGCCTTTTCTATAGTAAATTTTGCAAAAAAATAATTTTTTACTGTCGCAAATTTTAAATATCCCAGGGATTGCCTTTTCTATAGTAAATTTTGCAAAAAAATAATTTTTTACTGTCGCAAATTTTAAATATCGCAGGGATTGCCTTTTCTATAGTAAATTTCTCACAAATTAATTTTTTACTGTCGCAAATTTTAAATACGCCAGGGATTGCCTTTTCTATAGTAAATTATTCAAAAAATCATTTTCTACTGTCGCAAATTTTAATTACGCCAGGGATTGCCTTTTCTATAGTAAATTATTCAAAAAATAATTTTTTACTGTCGCAAATTTTAATTACGCCAGGGATTGCCTTTTCTGTAGTAAATTATTCAAAAAATAATTTTATACTGTCGCAAATTTTAAGTGCGCCAGGGATTGCCTTTTCTATAGTAAATTATTCAAAAAATAATTTTCTACTGTTGCAAATTTTAATTGCGCCAGGGATTGCCTTTTCTATAGTAAATTATTCAAAAAATAATTTTTTACTGTCGCAAATTTTAAATACGCCAGGGATTGCCTTTTCTATAGTAAATTTTGCAAAAAAATAATTTTTTACTGTCGCAAATTTTAAATATCCCAGGGATTGCCTTTTCTATAGTAAATTTCTCACAAATTAATTTTTTACTGTCGCAAATTTTAAATACGCCAGGGACTGCCTTTTCTATAGTAAATTATTCAAAAAATAATTTTTTACTGTCGCAAATTTTAAATACGCCAGGGATTGCCTTTTCTATAGTAAATTTTGCAAAAAAATAATTTTTTACTGTCGCAAATTTTAAATATCGCAGGGATTGCCTTTTCTATAGTAAATTTCTCACAAATTAATTTTTTACTGTCGCAAATTTTAAATACGCCAGGGATTGCCTTTTCTATAGTAAATTATTCAAAAAATCATTTTCTACTGTCGCAAATTTTAATTACGCCAGGGATTGCCTTTTCTATAGTAAATTATTCAAAAAATAATTTTCTACTGTCGCAAATTTTAATTACGCCAGGGATTGCCTTTTCTATAGTAAATTATTCAAAAAATAATTTTTTACTGTCGCAAATTTTAATTACGCCAGAGATTGCCTTTTCTATAGTAAATTATTTAAAAAATAATTTTCTACTGTCGCAAATTTCAAATCCGCCAGGGATTGCCTCTTCTATAGTAAATTATTCAAAAAATAATTTTCTACTGTCGCAAATTTTAATTACGCCAGGGATTGCCTTTTCTATAGTAAATTATTCAAAAAATAATTTTTTACTGTCGCAAATTTTAATTGCGCCAGGGATTGCGTTTTCTACAGTAAATTTTTCAAAATATTAATTTTTTACTGTCGCAAATTTTAAATACACCAGGGATTGCCTTTTCTATAGTAAATTATTCAAAAAATAATTTTTTACTGTCGCAAATTTTAAATATCCCAGGGATTGCCTTTTCTATAGTAAATTTCTCACAAATTAATTTTTTACTGTCGCAAATTTTAAATATCCCAGGGATTGCCTTTTCTATAGTAAATTTCTCACAAATTAATTTTTTACTGTCGCAAATTTTAAATACGCCAGGGATTGCCTTTTCTATAGTAAATTTTGCAAAAAAATATTTTTTTACTGTCGCAAATTTTAAATATCCCAGGGATTGCCTTTTCTATAGTAAATTATTCAAAAAATAATTTTATACTGTCGCAAGTTTTAATTGCGCCAGGGATTGCCTTTTCTACAGTAAATTTTGCAAAAAATAATTTTCTACTGTCGCAAATTTTAATTACGCCAGGGATTGCCTTTTCTATAGTAAATTTTGCAAAAAATTATTTTTTACTGTCGCAAATTTTAAGTGCGCCAGGGATTGCCTTTTCTATAGTAAATTATTCAAAAAATATTTTTTTACTGTCGCAAATTTTAATTACGCCAGGGATTGCCTTTTCTATAGTAAATTATTCAAAAAATAATTTTTTACTGTCGCAAATTTTAAATACGCCAGGGATTGCCTTTTCTATAGTAAATTATTCAAAAAATAATTTTGTACTGTCGCAAATTTTAATTACGCCAGGGATTGCCTTTTCTGTAGTAAATTATTCAAAAAATAATTTTATACTGTCGCAAATTTTAAGTGCGCCAGGGATTGCCTTTTCTATAGTAAATTATTCAAAAAATAATTTTCTACTGTCGCAAATTTTAATAGCGCCAGGGATTGCCTTTTCTATAGTAAATTATTCAAAAAATAATTTTTTACTGTCGCAAATTTTAAACACGCCAGGGATTGCCTTTTCTATAGTAAATTTTGCAAAAAAATAATTTTTTACTGTCGCAAATTTTAAATATCCCAGGGATTGCCTTTTCTATAGTAAATTTCTCACAAATTAATTTTTTACTGTCGCAAATTTTAAATACGCCAGGGATTGCCTTTTCTATAGTAAATTATTCAAAAAATAATTTTCTACTGTCGCAAATTTTAATTACGCCAGGGATTGCCTTTTCTATAGTAAATTATTCAAAAAATAATTTTCTACTGTCGCAAATTTTAATTACGCCAGGGATTGCCTTTTCTATAGTAAATTATTCAAAAAATAATTTTTTACTGTCGCAAATTTTAATTACGCCAGGGATTGCCTTTTCTATAGTAAATTATTTAAAAAATAATTTTCTACTGTCGCAAATTTCAAATCCGCCAGGGATTGCCTCTTCTATAGTAAATTATTCAAAAAATAATTTTCTACTGTCGCAAATTTTAATTACGCCAGGGATTGCCTTTTCTATAGTAAATTATTCAAAAAATAATTTTATACTGTCGCAAATTTTAAGTGCGCCAGGGATTGCCTTTTCTATAGTAAATTATTCAAAAAATAATTTTCTACTGTCGCAAATTTTAATTGCGCCAGGGATTGCCTTTTCTATAGTAAATTATTCAAAAAATAATTTTTTACTGTCGCAAATTTTAAATACGCCAGGGATTGCCTTTTCTATAGTAAATTATTCAAAAAATAATTTTTTACTGTCGCAAATTTTAATTACGCCAGGGATTGCCTTTTCTGTAGTAAATTATTCAAAAAATAATTTTATACTGTCGCAAATTTTAAGTGCGCCAGGGATTGCCTTTTCTATAGTAAATTATTCAAAAAATAATTTTCTACTGTCGCAAATTTTAATTGCGCCAGGGATTGCCTTTTCTATAGTAAATTATTCAAAAAATAATTTTTTACTGTCGCAAATTTTAAATACGCCAGGGATTGCCTTTTCTATAGTAAATTTTGCAAAAAAATAATTTTTTACTGTCGCAAATTTTAAATATCCTAGGGATTGCCTTTTCTATAGTAAATTTCTCACAAATTAATTTTTTACTGTCGCAAATTTTAAATACGCCAGGGACTGCCTTTTCTATAGTAAATTATTCAAAAAATAATTTTTTACTGTCGCAAATTTTAAGTGCGCCAGGGATTGCCTTTTCTATAGTAAATTTTGCAAAAAATAATTTTTTACTGTCGCAAATTTTAATTGCGCCAGGGATTGCCTTTTCTATAGTAAATTATTCAAAAAATAATTTTCAACTGTCGCAAATTGTAATTGCGCCAGGGATTGCCTTTTCTATAGTAAATTATTCAAAAAATAATTTTATACTGTCGCAAATTTTAAGTGCGCCAGGGATTGCCTTTTCTATAGTAAATTATTCAAAAAATAATTTTTTACTGTCGCAAATTTTAATTGCGCCAGGGATTGCCTTTTCTACAGTAAATTTTTCAAAATATTAATTTTTTACTGTCGCAAATTTTAAATACACCAGGGATTGCCTTTTCTATAGTAAATTATTCAAAAAATAATTTTTTACTGTCGCAAATTTTAAATATCCTAGGGATTGCCTTTTCTATAGTAAATTATTCAAAAATAATTTTCAACTGTCGCAAATTTTAATTACGCCAGGGATTGCCTTTTCTATAGTAAATTATTCAAAAAATAATTTTTTACTGTCGCAAATTTTAATTACGCCAGGGATTGCCTTTTCTGTAGTAAATTATTCAAAAAATAATTTTTTACTGTCGCAAATTTTAAATACGCCAGGGATTGCCTTTTCTATAGTAAATTATTCAAAAAATAATTTTTTACTGTCGCAAATTTTAAATACGCCAGGGATTGCCTTTTCTATAGTAAATTTTGCAAAAAAATATTTTTTTACTGTCGCAAATTTTAAATATCCCAGGGATTGCCTTTTCTATAGTAAATTATTCAAAAAATAATTTTATACTGTCGCAAGTTTTAATTGCGCCAGGGATTGCGTTTTCTACAGTAAATTTTGCAAAAAATAATTTGCTACTGTCGCAAATTTTAATTACGCCAGGGATTGCCTTTTCTATAGTAAATTTTGCAAAAAATTATTTTTTACTGTCGCAAATTTTAAGTGCGCCAGGGATTGCCTTTTATATAGTAAATTATTCAAAAAATAATTTTTTACTGTCGCAAATTTTAATTACGCCAGGGATTGCCTTTTCTATAGTAAATTATTCAAAAAATAATTTTTTACTGTCGCAAATTTTAAATACGCCAGGGATTGCCTTTTCTATAGTAAATTATTCAAAAAATAATTTTTTACTGTCGCAAATTTTAATTACGCCAGGGATTGCCTTTTCTGTAGTAAATTATTCAACAAATAATTTTATACTGTCGCAAATTTTAAGTGCGCCAGGGACTGCCTTTTCTATAGTAAATTATTCAAAAAATAATTTTCTACTGTCGCAAATTTTAATTGCGCCAGGGATTGCCTTTTCTATAGTAAATTATTCAAAAAATAATTTTTTACTGTCGCAAATTTTAAATACGCCAGGGATTGCCTTTTCTATAGTAAATTTTGCAAAAAAAATAATTTTTTACTGTCGCAAATTTTAAATATCCCAGGGATTGCCTTTTCTATAGTAAATTTCTCACAAATTAATTTTTTACTGTCGCAAATTTTAAATACGCCAGGGACTGCCTTTTCTGTAGTAAATTATTCAAAAAATAATTTTTTACTGTCGCAAATTTTAAGTGCGCCAGGGATTGCCTTTTCTATAGTAAATTTTGCAAAAAATAATTTTTTACTGTCGCAAATTTTAATTGCGCCAGGGATTGCCTTTTCTATAGTAAATTATTCAAAAAATAATTTTCAACTGTCGCAAATTGTAATTGCGCCAGGGATTGCCTTTTCTATAGTAAATTATTCAAAAAATAATTTTATACTGTCGCAAATTTTAAGTGCGCCAGGGATTGCCTTTTCTATAGTAAATTATTCAAAAAATAATTTTCTACTGTCGCAAATTTTAATTGCGCCAGGGATTGCCTTTTCTATAGTAAATTATTCAAAAAATAATTTTTTACTGTCGCAAATTTTAAATACGCCAGGGATTGCCTTTTCTATAGTAAATTTTGCAAAAAAATAATTTTTTACTGTCGCAAATTTTAAATATCGCAGGGATTGCCTTTTCTATAGTAAATTTCTCACAAATTAATTTTTTACTGTCGCAAATTTTAAATACGCCAGGGATTGCCTTTTCTATAGTAAATTATTCAAAAAATCATTTTCTACTGTCGCAAATTTTAATTACGCCAGGGATTGCCTTTTCTATAGTAAATTATTCAAAAAATAATTTTCTACTGTCGCAAATTTTAATTACGCCAGGGATTGCCTTTTCTATAGTAAATTATTCAAAAAATAATTTTTTACTGTCGCAAATTTAATTACGCCAGGGATTGCCTTTTCTATAGTAAATTATTTAAAAAATAATTTTCTACTGTCGCAAATTTCAAATCCGCCAGGGATTGCCTCTTCTATAGTAAATTATTCAAAAAATAATTTTCTACTGTCGCAAATTTTAATTACGCCAGGGATTGCCTTTTCTATAGTAAATTATTCAAAAAATAATTTTTTACTGTCGCAAATTTTAATTGCGCCAGGGATTGCGTTTTCTACAGTAAATTTTTCAAAATATTAATTTTTTACTGTCGCAAATTTTAAATACACCAGGGATTGCCTTTTCTATAGTAAATTATTCAAAAAATAATTTTTTACTGTCGCAAATTTTAAATATCCCAGGGATTGCCTTTTCTATAGTAAATTTCTCACAAATTAATTTTTTACTGTCGCAAATTTTAAATATCCCAGGGATTGCCTTTTCTATAGTAAATTTCTCACAAATTAATTTTTTACTGTCGCAAATTTTAAATACGCCAGGGATTGCCTTTTCTATAGTAAATTTTGCAAAAAAATATTTTTTTACTGTCGCAAATTTTAAATATCCCAGGGATTGCCTTTTCTATAGTAAATTATTCAAAAAATAATTTTATACTGTCGCAAGTTTTAATTGCGCCAGGGATTGCCTTTTCTACAGTAAATTTTGCAAAAAATAATTTTCTACTGTCGCAAATTTTAATTACGCCAGGGATTGCCTTTTCTATAGTAAATTTTGCAAAAAATTATTTTTTACTGTCGCAAATTTTAAGTGCGCCAGGGATTGCCTTTTCTATAGTAAATTATTCAAAAAATATTTTTTTACTGTCGCAAATTTTAATTACGCCAGGGATTGCCTTTTCTATAGTAAATTATTCAAAAAATAATTTTTTACTGTCGCAAATTTTAAATACGCCAGGGATTGCCTTTTCTATAGTAAATTAATCAAAAAATAATTTTGTACTGTCGCAAATTTTAATTACGCCAGGGATTGCCTTTTCTGTAGTAAATTATTCAAAAAATAATTTTATACTGTCGCAAATTTTAAGTGCGCCAGGGATTGCCTTTTCTATAGTAAATTATTCAAAAAATAATTTTCTACTGTCGCAAATTTTAATAGCGCCAGGGATTGCCTTTTCTATAGTAAATTATTCAAAAAATAATTTTTTACTGTCGCAAATTTTAAACACGCCAGGGATTGCCTTTTCTATAGTAAATTTTGCAAAAAAATAATTTTTTACTGTCGCAAATTTTAAATATCCCAGGGATTGCCTTTTCTATAGTAAATTTCTCACAAATTAATTTTTTACTGTCGCAAATTTTAAATACGCCAGGGATTGCCTTTTCTATAGTAAATTATTCAAAAAATAATTTTCTACTGTCGCAAATTTTAATTACGCCAGGGATTGCCTTTTCTATAGTAAATTATTCAAAAAATAATTTTCTATTGTCGCAAATTTTAATTATGCCAGGGATTGCCTTTTCTATAGTAAATTATTCAAAAAATAATTTTATACTCTCGCAAATTTTAATTACGCCAGGGATTGCCTTTTCTGTAGTAAATTATTCAAAAAATAATTTTATACTGTCGCAAATTTTAAGTGCGCCAGGGATTGCCTTTTCTATAGTAAATTATTCAAAAAATAATTTTCTACTGTCGCAAATTTTAATAGCGCCAGGGATTGCCTTTTCTATAGTAAATTATTCAAAAAATAATTTTTTACTGTCGCAAATTTTAAACACGCCAGGGATTGCCTTTTCTATAGTAAATTTTGCAAAAAAATAATTTTTTACTGTCGCAAATTTTAAATATCCCAGGGATTGCCTTTTCTATAGTAAATTTCTCACAAATTAATTTTTTACTGTCGCAAATTTTAAATACGCCAGGGATTGCCTTTTCTATAGTAAATTATTCAAAAAATCATTTTCTACTGTCGCAAATTTTAATTACGCCAGGGATTGCCTTTTCTATAGTAAATTATTCAAAAAATAATTTTCTACTGTCGCAAATTTTAATTACGCCAGGGATTGCCTTTTCTATAGTAAATTATTCAAAAAATAATTTTTTACTGTCGCAAATTTTAATTACGCCAGGGATTGCCTTTTCTATAGTAAATTATTTAAAAAATAATTTTCTACTGTCGCAAATTTCAAATCCGCCAGGGATTGCCTCTTCTATAGTAAATTATTCAAAAAATAATTTTCTACTGTCGCAAATTTTAATTACGCCAGGGATTGCCTTTTCTATAGTAAATTATTCAAAAAATAATTTTTTACTGTCGCAAATTTTAATTGCGCCAGGGATTGCGTTTTCTACAGTAAATTATTCAAAATATTAATTTTTTACTGTCGCAAATTTTAAATACACCAGGGATTGCCTTTTCTATAGTAAATTATTCAAAAAATAATTTTTTACTGTCGCAAATTTTAAATATCCCAGCGATTGCCTTTTCTATAGTAAATTTCTCACAAATTAATTTTTTACTGTCGCAAATTTTAAATATCCCAGGGATTGCCTTTTCTATAGTAAATTTCTCACAAATTAATTTTTTACTGTCGCAAATTTTAAATACGCCAGGGATTGCCTTTTCTATAGTAAATTTTGCAAAAAAATATTTTTTTACTGTCGCAAATTTTAAATATCCCAGGGATTGCCTTTTCTATAGTAAATTATTCAAAAAATAATTTTATACTGTCGCAAATTTTAATTACGCCAGGGATTGCCTTTTCTGTAGTAAATTATTCAAAAAATAATTTTATACTGTCGCAAATTTTAAGTGCGCCAGGGATTGCCTTTTCTATAGTAAATTATTCAAAAAATATTTTTTTACTGTCGCAAATTTTAATTACGCCAGGGATTGCCTTTTCTATAGTAAATTATTCAAAAAATAATTTTTTACTGTCGCAAATTTTAAATACGCCAGGGATTGCCTTTTCTATAGTAAATTATTCAAAAAATAATTTTGTACTGTCGCAAATTTTAATTACGCCAGGGATTGCCTTTTCTGTAGTAAATTATTCAAAAAATAATTTTATACTGTCGCAAATTTTAAGTGCGCCAGGGATTGCCTTTTCTATAGTAAATTATTCAAAAAATAATTTTCTACTGTCGCAAATTTTAATAGCGCCAGGGATTGCCTTTTCTATAGTAAATTATTCAAAAAATAATTTTTTACTGTCGCAAATTTTAAACACGCCAGGGATTGCCTTTTCTATAGTAAATTTTGCAAAAAAATAATTTTTTACTGTCGCAAATTTTAAATATCCCAGGGATTGCCTTTTCTATAGTAAATTTCTCACAAATTAATTTTTTACTGTCGCAAATTTTAAATACGCCAGGGATTGCCTTTTCTATAGTAAATTATTCAAAAAATAATTTTCTACTGTCGCAAATTTTAATTACGCCAGGGATTGCCTTTTCTATAGTAAATTATTCAAAAAATAATTTTCTATTGTCGCAAATTTTAATTATGCCAGGGATTGCCTTTTCTATAGTAAATTATTCAAAAAATAATTTTATACTGTCGCAAATTTTAATTACGCCAGGGATTGCCTTTTCTGTAGTAAATTATTCAAAAAATAATTTTATACTGTCGCAAATTTTAAGTGCGCCAGGGATTGCCTTTTCTATAGTAAATTATTCAAAAAATAATTTTCTACTGTCGCAAATTTTAATAGCGCCAGGGATTGCCTTTTCTATAGTAAATTATTCAAAAAATAATTTTTTACTGTCGCAAATTTTAAACACGCCAGGGATTGCCTTTTCTATAGTAAATTTTGCAAAAAATAATTTTTTACTGTCGCAAATTTTAAATATCCCAGGGATTGCCTTTTCTATAGTAAATTTCTCACAAATTAATTTTTTACTGTCGCAAATTTTAAATACGCCAGGGATTGCCTTTTCTATAGTAAATTATTCAAAAAATCATTTTCTACTGTCGCAAATTTTAATTACGCCAGGGATTGCCTTTTCTATAGTAAATTATTCAAAAAATAATTTTCTACTGTCGCAAATTTTAATTACGCCAGGGATTGCCTTTTCTATAGTAAATTATTCAAAAAATAATTTTTTACTGTCGCAAATTTTAATTACGCCCGGGATTGCCTTTTCTATAGTAAATTATTTAAAAAATAATTTTCTACTGTCGCAAATTTCAAATCCGCCAGGGATTGCCTCTTCTATAGTAAATTATTCAAAAAATAATTTTCTACTGTCGCAAATTTTAATTACGCCAGGGATTGCCTTTTCTATAGTAAATTACACAAAAAATAATTTTTTACTGTCGCAAATTTTAATTGCGCCAGGGATTGCGTTTTCTACAGTAAATTTTTCAAAATATTAATTTTTACTGTCGCAAATTTTAAATACACCAGGGATTGCCTTTTCTATAGTAAGTTATTCAAAAAATAATTTTTTACTGTCGCAAATTTTAAATATCCCAGGGATTGCTTTTCTATAGTAAATTTCTCACAAATTAATTTTTTACTGTCGCAAATTTTAAATATCCCAGGGATTGCCTTTTCTATAGTAAATTTCTCACAAATTAATTTTTTACTGTCGCAAATTTTAAATACGCCAGGGATTGCCTATTCTATAGTAAATTTTGCAAAAAAATATTTTTTTACTGTCGCAAATTTTAAATATCCCAGGGATTGCCTTTTCTATAGTAAATTATTCAAAAAATAATTTTATACTGTCGCAAGTTTTAATTGCGCCAGGGATTGCCTTTTCTACAGTAAATTTTGCAAAAAATAATTTTCTACTGTCGCAAATTTTAATTACGCCAGGGATTGCCTTTTCTATAGTAAATTTTGCAAAAAATTATTTTTTACTGTCGCAAATTTTAAGTGCGCCAGGGATTGCCTTTTCTATAGTAAATTATTCAAAAATTATTTTTTACTGTCGCAAGTTTTAATTGCGCCAGGGATTGCCTTTTCTACAGTAAATTTTGCAAAAAATAATTTTCTACTGTCGCAAATTTTAATTACGCCAGGGATTGCCTTTTCTATAGTAAATTTTGCAAAAAATTATTTTTTACTGTCGCAAATTTTAAGTGCGCCAGGGATTGCCTTTTCTATAGTAAATTATTCAAAAAATATTTTTTTACTGTCGCAAATTTTAATTACGCCAGGGATTGCCTTTTCTATAGTAAATTATTCAAAAAATAATTTTTTACTGTCGCAAATTTTAAATACGCCAGGGATTGCCTTTTCTATAGTAAATTATTCAAAAAATAATTTTGTACTGTCGCAAGTTTTAATTACGCCAGGGATTGCCTTTTCTGTAGTAAATTATTCAAAAAATAATTTTATACTGTCGCAAATTTTAAGTGCGCCAGGGATTGCCTTTTCTATAGTAAAATATTCAAAAAATAATTTTCTACTGTCGCAAATTATAATAGCGCCAGGGATTGCCTTTTCTATAGTAAATTATTCAAAAAATAATTTTTTACTGTCGCAAATTTTAAACACGCCAGGGATTGCCTTTTCTATAGTAAATTTTGCAAAAAAATAATTTTTTACTGTCGCAAATTTTAAATATCCCAGGGATTGCCTTTTCTATAGTAAATTTCTCACAAATTAATTTTTTACTGTCGCAAATTTTAAATACGCCAGGGATTGCCTTTTCTATAGTAAATTATTCAAAAAATAATTTTCTACTGTCGCAAATTTTAATTACGCCAGGGATTGCCTTTTCTATAGTAAATTATTCAAAAAATAATTTTCTATTGTCGCAAATTTTAATTATGCCAGGGATTGCCTTTTCTATAGTAAATTATTCAAAAAATAATTTTATACTGTCGCAAATTTTAATTACGCCAGGGATTGCCTTTTCTATAGTAAATTATTCAAAAAATAATTTTCTACTGTCGCAAATTTCAAATCCGCCAGGGATTGCCTTTTCCATAGTAAATTATTCAAAAAATAATTTTCTACTGTCGCAAATTTTAATTACGCCAGGGATTGCCTTTTCTATAGTAAATTATTCAAAAAATAATTTTTTACTGTCGCAAATTTTAATTGCGCCAGGGATTGCCTTTTCTACAGTAAATTTTTCAAAATATTAATTTTTTACTGTCGCAAATTTTAAATACACCAGGGATTGCCTTTTCTATAGTAAATTATTCAAAAAATAATTTTTTACTGTCGCAAATTTTAAATATCCTAGGGATTGCCTTTTCTATAGTAAATTATTCAAAAAATAATTTTCAACTGTCGCAAATTTTAATTACGCCAGGGATTGCCTTTTCTATAGTAAATTATTCAAAAAATAATTTTTTACTGTCGCAAATTTTAATTACGCCAGGGATTGCCTTTTCTGTAGTAAATTATTCAAAAAATAATTTTTTACTGTCGCAAATTTTAAATACGCCAGGGATTGCCTTTTCTATAGTAAATTATTCAAAAAATAATTTTTTACTGTCGCAAATTTTAAATACGCCAGGGATTGCCTTTTCTATAGTAAATTTTGCAAAAAAATATTTTTTTACTGTCGCAAATTTTAAATATCCCAGGGATTGCCTTTTCTATAGTAAATTATTCAAAAAATAATTTTATACTGTCGCAACTTTTAATTGCGCCAGGGATTGCCTTTTCTACAGTAAATTTTGCAAAAAATAATTTTCTACTGTCGCAAATTTTAATTACGCCAGGGATTGCCTTTTCTATAGTAAATTTTGCAAAAAATTATTTTTTACTGTCGCAAATTTTAAGTGCGCCAGGGATTGCCTTTTCTATAGTAAATTATTCAAAAAATATTTTTTTACTGTCGCAAATTTTAATTACGCCAGGGATTGCCTTTTCTATAGTAAATTATTCAAAAAATAATTTTTTACTGTCGCAAATTTTAAATACGCCAGGGATTGCCTTTTCTATAGTAAATTATTCAAAAAATAATTTTTTACTGTCGCAAATTTTAATTACGCCAGGGATTGCCTTTTCTGTAGTAAATTATTCAAAAAATAATTTTATACTGTCGCAAATTTTAAGTGCGCCAGGGATTGCCTTTTCTATAGTAAATTATTCAAAAAATAATTTTCTACTGTCGCAAATTTTAATTGCGCCAGGGATTGCCTTTTCTATAGTAAATTATTCAAAAAATAATTTTTTACTGTCGCAAATTTTAAATACGCCAGGGATTGCCTTTTCTATAGTAAATTTTGCAAAAAAATAATTTTTTACTGTCGCAAATTTTAAATATCCCAGGGATTGCCTTTTCTATAGTAAATTTCTCACAAATTGATTTTTTACTGTCGCAAATTTTAAATACGCCAGGGATTGCCTTTTCTATAGTAAATTATTCAAAAAATAATTTTCTACTGTCGCAAATTTTAATTACGCCAGGGATTGCCTTTTCTATAGTAAATTATTCAAAAAATAATTTTCTATTGTCGCAAGTTTTAATTACGCCAGGGATTGCCTTTTCTATAGTAAATTATTCAAAAAATAATTTTATACTGTCGCAAATTTTAATTACGCCAGGGATTGCCTTTTCTATAGTAAATTATTCAAAAAATAATTTTCTACTGTCGCAAATTTCAAATACGCCAGGGATTGCCTTTTCTATAGTAAATTATTCAAAAAATAATTTTCTACTGTCGCAAATTTTAAATACGCCAGGGATTGCCTTTTCTATAGTAAATTATTCAAAAAATAATTTTCTACTGTCGCAAATTTTAATTACGCCAGGGATTGCCTTTTCTATAGTAAATTATTCAAAAAATAATTTTTTACTGTCGCAAATTTTAATTACGCCAGGATTTGCCTTTTCTGTAGTAAATTATTCAAAAAATAATTTTTTACTGTCGCAAATTTTAAATACGCCAGGGATTGCCTTTTCTATAGTAAATTATTCAAAAAATAATTTTTTACTGTCGCAAATTTTAATTACGCCAGGGATTGCCTTTTCTGTAGTAAATTATTCAAAAAATAATTTTTTACTGTCGCAAATTTTAATTACCCCAGGGATTGCCTTTTCTATAGTAAATTATTCAAAAAATAATTTTCAACTGTCGCAAATTTTAATTACGCCAGGGATTGCCTTTTCTATAGTAAATTATTCAAAAAATAATTTTTTACTGTCGCAAATTTTAATTACGCCAGGGGATATAGTAAATTATTCAAAAAATAATTTTCAACTGTCGCAAATTTTAATTGCGCCAGGGATTGCCTTTTCTATAGTAAATTATTCAAAAAATAATTTTCAACTGTCGCAAATTGTAATTGCGCCAGGGATTGCCTTTTCTATAGTAAATTATTCAAAAAATTATTTTATACTGTCGAAAATTTTAAGTGCGCCAGGGATTGCCTTTTCTATAGTAAATTATTCAAAAAATAATTTTCTACTGTCGCAAATTTTAATTGCACAAGGGATTGCCTTTTCTCTAGTAAATTATTCAAAAAATAATTTTTTACTGTCGCAAATTTTAAATACGCCAGGGATTACCTTTTCTAGTAAAATTAAATTATTCAAAAAATAATTTTATACTGTCGCAAATTTTAATTACGCCAGGGATTGCCTTTTCTATAGTAAATTATTCACAAAATAATTTTCAACTGTCGCAAATTTTAATTACGCCAGGGATTGCCTATTCTATAGTAAATTACTCAAAAAATAATTTTTTACTGTCGCAAATTGTAATTGCGCCAGGGATTGCCTTTTCTATAGTAAATTTTTCTAAAAATAATTTTTTACTGTCGCAAATTTTAATTGCGCCAGGGATTGCCTTTTCTACAGTAAATTTTTCAAAATATTAATTTTTTACTGTCGCAAGTTTTAGTTACGCCAGGGATTGCCTTTTCTATAGTAAATTATTCAAAAAATAATTTTTTACTGTCGCAAATTTCAAATCCGCCAGGGATTGCCTTTTCTATAGTAAATTATTCAAAAAATAATTTTTTACTGTCGCAAATTTCAAATCCGCCAGGGATTGCCTTTTCTATAGTAAATTATTCAAAAAATAATTTTATACTGTCGCAAATTTTAATTACGCCAGGGATTGCCTTTTCTATAGTAAATTATTCAAAAAATAATTGTATACTGTCGCAAATTTTAAATACGCCAGGGATTGCCTTTTCTATAGTAAATTATTCAAAAAATAATTTTATACTGTCGCAAATTTTAAGTGCGCCAGGGATTGCCTTTTCTATAGTAAATTTTGCAAAAAAATAATTTTCTACTGTCGCAAATTTTAATTACGCCAGCGATTGCCTTTTCTATAGTAAATTATTCAAAAAATAATTTTATACTGTCGCAAATTTTAATTACGCCAGGGATTGCCCTTTCTATAGTAAATTATTTAAAAAATAATTTTCTACTGTCGCAAACTTCAAATCCGCCAGGGATTGCCTTTTCTATAGTAAATTATTCAAAAAATAATTTTACACTGTCGCAAATTTTAAATACGCCAGGTATTGCCTTTTCTATAGTAAATTATTCAAAAAATAATTTTCAACTGTCGCAAATTTTAATTGCGCCAGGGATTGCCTTTTCTACAGTAAATTTTTCAAAATATTAATTTTTTACTGTCGCAAATTTTAAATACACCAGGGATTGCCTTTTCTATAGTAAATTATTCAAAAAATAATTTTTTACAGTCGCAAATTTTAAATATCCCAGGGATTGCCTATTCTATAGTAAATTTCTCACAAATTAATTTTTTACTGTCGCAAATGTCAAATATCCCAGGGATTGTCTTTTCTATAGTAAATTTCTCACAAATTAATTTTTTACTGTCGCAAATTTTAAATACGCCAGGGATTGCCTTTTCTAAAGTAAATTTTGCAAAAAAATAATTTTTTACTGTCGCAAATTTTAAATATCCCAGGGATTGCCTTTTCTATAGTAAATTATTCAAAAAATAATTTTATACTGTCGCAAGTTTTAATTGCGCCAGGGATTGCCTTTTCTACAGTAAATTTTGCAAAAAATAATTTTCTACTGTCGCAAATTTTAATTACGCCAGGGATTGCCTTTTCTATAGTAAATTTTGCAAAAAATAATTTTTTACTGTCGCAAATTTTAAGTGCGCCAGGGATTGCCTTTTCTATAGTAAATTATTCAAAAAATAATTTTTTGCTGTCGCAAATTTTAATTACACCAGGGATTGCCTTTTCTATAGTAAATTATTCAAAAAATAATTTTTTACTGTCGCAAATTTTAAATACGCCAGGGATTGCCTTTTCTATAGTAAATTATTCAAAAAATAATTTTTTACTGTCGCAAATTTTAATTACGCCAGGGATTGCCTTTTCTGTAGTAAATTATTCAAAAAATAATTTTATACTGTCGCAAATTTTAAGTGCGCCAGGGATTGCCTTTTCTATAGTAAATTATTCAAAAAATAATTTTCTACTGTCGCAAATTTTAATTGCGCCAGGGATTGCCTTTTCTATAGTAAATTATTCAAAAAATAATTTTTTACTGTCGCAAATTTTAAATACGCCAGGGATTGCCTTTTCTATAGTAAATTTTGCAAAAAAATAATTTTTTACTGTCGCAAATTTTAAATATCCCAGGGATTGCCTTTTCTATAGTAAATTTCTCACAAATTAATTTTTTACTGTCGCAAATTTTAAATACGCCAGGGATTGCCTTTTCTATAGTAAATTATTCAAAAAATAATTTTCTACTGTCGCAAATTTTAACTACGCCAGGGATTGCCTTTTCTATAGTAAATTATTCAAAAAATATTTTTCTACTGTCGCAAATTTTAATTACGCCAGGGATTGCCTTTTCTATAGTAAATAATTCAAAAAATAATTTTATACTGTCGCAAATTTTAATTACGCCAGGGATTGCCTTTTCTATAGTAAATTATTCAAAAAATAATTTTCTACTGTCGCAAATTTCAAATCCGCCAGGGATTGCCTTTTCTATAGTAAATTATTCAAAAAATAATTTTCTACTGTCGCAAATTTTAATTACGCCAGGGATTGCCTTTTCTATAGTAAATTATTCAAAAAATAATTTTTTACTGTCGCAAATTTTAAATATCCCAGGGATTGCCTTTTCTATAGTAAATTTCTCACAAATTAATTTTTTACTGTCGCAAATTTTAAATATCCCAGGGATTGCCTTTTTTATAGTAAATTTCTCACAAATTAATTTTTTACTGTCGCAAATTTTAAATACGCCAGGGATTGCCTTTTCTATAGTAAATTTTGCAAAAAAATAATTTTTTACTGTCGCAAATTTTAAATATCCCAGGGATTGCCTTTTCTATTGTAAATTATTCAAAAAATAATTTTATACTGTCGCAAGTTTTAATTGCGCCAGGGATTGCCTTTTCTACAGTAAATTTTGCAAAAAATAATTTTCTACTGTCGCAAATTTTAATTACGCCAGGGATTGCCTTTTCTATAGTAAATTTTGCAAAAAATAATTTTTTACTGTCGCAAATTTTAAGTGCGCCAGGGATTGCCTTTTATATAGTAAATTATTCAAAAAATAATTTTTTACTGTCGCAAATTTTAATTACGCCAGGGATTGCCTTTTCTATAGTAAATTATTCAAAAAATAATTTTTTACTGTCGCAAATTTTAAATACGCCAGGGATTGCCTTTTCTATAGTAGATTATTCAAAAAATAATTTTTTACTGTCGCAAATTTTAATTACGCCAGGGATTGCCTTTTCTGTAGTAAATTATTCAAAAAAAAATTTTTTATTGTCGCAAATTTTAATTACGCCAGGGATTGCCTTTTCTATAGTAAATTATTCAAAAAATAATTTTCAACTGTCGCAAATTGTAATTGCGCCAGGGATTGCCTTTTCTATAGTAAATTATTCAAAAAATAATTTTATACTGTCGCAAATTGTAATTGCGCCAGGGATTGCCTTTTCTATAGTAAATTATTCAAAAAATAATTTTATACTGTCGCAAATTTTAAGTGCACCAGGGATGGCCTTTTCTATAGTAAATTATCCAAAAAATAATTTTCTACTGTCGCAAATTTTAATTGCGCCAGGGATTGCCTTTTCTATAGTAAATTATTCAAAAAATAATTTTTTACTGTCGCAAATTTTAAATACGCCAGGGATTGCCTTTTCTAGTAAAATTAAATTATTCAAAAAATAATTTTATACTGTCGCAAATTTTAATTACGCCAGGAATTGCCTTTTCTATAGTAAATTATTCAAAAAATAATTTTCTATTGTCGCAAATTTTAATTACGCCAGGAATTGCCTTTTCTATAGTAAATTATTCAAAAAATAATTTTTTACTGTCGCAAATTTTAATTGCGCCAGGGATTGCCTTTTCTACAGTAAATTTTTCAAAATATTAATTTTTTACTGTCGCAAATTTTAAATACACCAGGGATTGCCTTTTCTATAGTAAATTATTCAAAAAATAATTTTTTACTGTCGCAAATTTTAAAAATACCAGGGATTGCCTTTTCTATAGTAAATTTCTCACAAATTAATTTTTTACTGTCGCAAATTTTAAATATCCCAGGGATTGCCTTTTTTATAGTAAATTTCTCACAAATTAATTTTTTACTGTCGCAAATTTTAAATACGCCAGGGATTGCCTTTTCTATAGTAAATTTTGCAAAAAAATAATTTTTTACTGTCGCAAATTTTAAATATCCCAGGGATTGCCTTTTCTATTGTAAATTATTCAAAAAATAATTTTATACTGTCGCAAGTTTTAATTGCGCCAGGGATTGCCTTTTCTACAGTAAATTTTGCAAAAAATAATTTTCTACTGTCGCAAATTTTAATTACGCCAGGGATTGCCTTTTCTATAGTAAATTTTGCAAAAAATAATTTTTTACTGTCGCAAATTTTAAGTGCGCCAGGGATTGCCTTTTATATAGTAAATTATTCAAAAAATAATTTTTTACTGTCGCAAATTTTAATTACGCCAGGGATTGCCTTTTCTATAGTAAATTATTCAAAAAATAATTTTTTACTGTCGCAAATTTTAAATACGCCAGGGATTGCCTTTTCTATAGTAGATTATTCAAAAAATAATTTTTTACTGTCGCAAATTTTAATTACGCCAGGGATTGCCTATTCTGTAGTAAATTATTCAAAAAATAATTTTTTACTGTCGCAAATTTTAATTACGCCAGGGATTGCCTTTTCTATAGTAAATTATTCAAAAAATAATTTTCAACTGTCGCAAATTTTAATTACGCCAGGGATTGCCTTTTCTATAGTAAATTATTCAAAAAATAATTTTTTACTGTCGCAAATTTTAATTACGCCAGGGATTGCCTTTTCTATAGTAAATTATTCAAAAAATAATTTTCAACTGTCGCAAATTTTAATTGCGCCAGGGATTGCCTTTTCTATAGTAAATTATTCAAAAAATAATTTTCAACTGTCGCAAATTGTAATTGCGCCAGGGATTGCCTTTTCTATAGTAAATTATTCAAAAAATAATTTTATACTGTCGCAAATTTTAAGTGCGCCAGGGATGGCCTTTTCTATAGTAAATTATTCAAAAAATAATTTTCTACTGTCGCAAATTTTAATTGCGCCAGGGATTGCCTTTTCTATAGTAAATTATTCAAAAAATAATTTTTTACTGTCGCAAATTTTAAATACGCCAGGGATTGCCTTTTCTAGTAAAATTAAATTATTCAAAAAATAATTTTATACTGTCGCAAATTTTAATTACGCCAGGGATTGCCTTTTCTATAGTAAATTATTCAAAAAATAATTTTCAACTGTCGCAAATTTTAATTACGCCAGGGATTGCCTTTTCTATAGTAAATTATTCAAAAAATAATTTTTTACTGTCGCAAATTGTAATTGCGCCAGGGCTTGCCTTTTCTATAGTAAATTTTTCTAAAAATAATTTTTTACTGTCGCAAATTTTAATTGCGCCAGGGATTGCCTTTTCTATAGTAAATTATTCAAAAAATAATTTTATACTGTCGCAAATTTTAAATACGCCAGGGATTGCCTTTTCTATAGTAAATTATTCAAAAAATAATTTTTTACTGTCGCAAATTTTAAGTGCGCCAGGGATTGCCTTTTCTATAGTAAATTTTGCAAAAAAATAATTTTCTACTGTCGCAAATTTTAATTACGCCAGGGATTGCCTTTTCTATAGTAAATTATTCAAAAAATATTTTTTTACTGTCGCAAATTTTAAGTGCGCCAGGGATTGCCTTTTCTATAGTAAATTATTCAAAAAATAATTTGTTACTGTCGCAAATTTTAATTACGCCAGGGATTGCCTTTTCTATAGTAAATTATTCAAAAAATAATTTTATACTGTCGCAAATTTTAAATACGCCAGGGATTGCCTTTTCTATAGTAAATTATTCAAAAAATAATTTTCGACTGTCGCAAATTTTAATTACGCCAGGGATTGCCTTTTCTATAGTAAATTATTCAAAAAATAATTTTTTACTGTCGCAAATTTCAAATCCGCCAGGGATTGCCTTTTCTATAGTAAATTATTCAAAAAATAATTTTTTACTATCGCAAGTTTTAATTGCGCCAGGGATTGCCTTTTCTACAGTAAATTTTTCAAAATATTAATTTTTTACTCTCGCAAATTTTAAATACGCCAGGGATTGCCTTTTCTATAGTAAATTATTCAAAAAATAATTTTATACTGTCGCAAATTTTAATTACGCCAGGGATTGCCTTTTCTATGGTAAATTATTCAAAAAATAATTTTCAACTGTCGCAAATTTTAATTTCGCCAGGGATTGCCTTTTCTATAGTAAATTATTCAAAAAATAATTTTTTACTGTCGCAAATTTCAAATCCGCCAGGGATTGCCTTTTCTATAGTAAATTATTCAAAAAATAATTTTTTACTGTCGCAAATTTTAATTACGCCAGGGATTGCTTTCTCTATAGTAAATTATTCAAAAAATAGTTTTCAACTGTCGCAAATTTCAAATCCGCCAGGGATTGCCTTTTCTATAGTAAATTATTCAAAAAATAATTTTTTACTGTCGCAAATTTTAATTACGCCAGGGATTGCCTTTTCTATAGTAAATTTTCCAAAAAAATAATTTTCTACTGTCGCAAATTTTAATTACGCCAGGGATTGGCTTTTCTATAGTAAATTATTCAAAAAATAATTTTCTACTGTCGCAAGATTTAATTACGCCAGGGATTGCCTTTTCTATAGTAAATTTCTCACAAATTAATTTTTTACTGTCGCAAATTTTAAATACGCCAGGGATTGCATTTTCTATAGTAAATTTTCCAAAAAAATAATTTTCTACTGTCGCAAATTTTAGTTACGCCAGGGATTGGCTTTTCTATAGTAAATTATTCAAAAAATAATTTTCTACTGTCGCAAGATTTAATTACGCCAGGGATTGCCTTTTCTATAGTAAATTTCTCACAAAATAATTTTTTACTGTCGCAAATTTTAAATGCGCCAGGGATTGCCTTTTCTATAGTAAATTATTCAAAAAATAATTTTCAACTGTCGCAAATTTTAATTACGCCAGGGATTGCCTTTTCTATAGTAAATTATTCAAAAAATAATTTTTTACTGTCGCAAATTTTAATTACGCCAGGGATTGCCTTTTCTATAGTAAATTATTCAAAAAATAATTGTTTACTGTCGCAAATTTTAAATACGCCAGGGATTGCCTTTTCTACAGTAAATTATTCAAAAAATAATTTTTTACTGTCGCAAATTTCAAATCCGCCAGGGATTGCCTTTTCTATAGTAAATTATTCAAAAAATAATTTTTTACTGTCGCAAATTTTAATTACGCCAGGGATTGCCTTTTCTATAGTAAATTTTCCAAAAAAATAATTTTCTACTGTCGCAAATTTTAATTACGCCAGGGATTGGCTTTTCTATAGTAAATTATTCAAAAAATAATTTTCTACTGTCGCAAGATTTAATTACGCCAGGGATTGCCTTTTCTATAGTAAATTTCTCACAAATTAATTTTTTACTGTCGCAAATTTTAAATACGCCAGGGATTGCCTTTTCTATAGTAAATTTTCCAAAAAAATAATTTTCTACTGTCGCAAATTTTAATTACGCCAGGGATTGGCTTTTCTTTAGTAAATTATTCAAAAAATAATTTTCTACTGTCGCAAGATTTAATTACGCCAGGGATTGCCTTTTCTATAGTAAATTTCTCACAAATTAATTTTTTACTGTCGCAAATTTTAAATACGCCAGGGATTGCCTTTTCTATAGTAAATTATTCAAAAAATAATTTTCAACTGTCGCAAATTTTAATTACGCCAGGGATTGCCTTTTCTATAGTAAATTATTCAAAAAATAATTTTTTACTGTCGCAAATTTTAATTACGCCAGGGATTGCCTTTTCTATAGTAAATTATTCAAAAAATAATTTTATACTGTCGCAAATTTCAAATCCGCCAGGGATTGCCTTTTCTATAGTAAATTATTCAAAAAATAATTTTCTACTGTCGCAAATTTTAATTACGCCAGGAATTGCCTTTTCTATAGTAAATTATTCAAAAAATAATTTTATACTGTCGCAAATTTTAAATACGCCAGGGATTGCCTTTTCTATAGTAAATTATTCAAAAAATAATTTTTTACTGTCGCAAATTTTAATTACGCCAGGGATTGCCTTTTCTATAGTAAATTTTGCAAAAAAATAATTTTCTACTGTCGCAAATTTTAATTACGCCAGGGATTGCCTTTGCTATAGTAAATTATTCAAAAAATAATTTTCTACTGTCGCAAATTTTAATTACGCCAGGAATTGGCTTTTCTACAGTAAATTATTCAAAAAATAATTTTCTACTCTCGCAAATTTTAATTACGCCAGGGATTGCCTTTTCTATAGTAAATTATTCAAAAAATAATTTTTTATTGTCGCAAATTTTAAGTGCGCCAGGGATTGCCTTTTCTATAGTAAATTATTCAAAAAATAATTTTTTACTGTCGCAAATTTTAATTACGCCAGGGATTGCCTTTTCTATAGTAAATTATTCAAAAAATAATTTTATACTGTCACAAATTTTAAATACGCCAGGGATTGCCTTTTCTATAGTAAATTATTCAAAAAATAATTTTCAACTGTCGCAAATTTTAATTGCGCCAGGGACTGCCTTTTCTATAGTAAATTATTCAAAAAATAATTTTTTACTGTCGCAAATTTCAAATCCGCCAGGGATTGCCTTTTCTATAGTAAATTATTCAAAAACTAATTTTTTACTGTCGCAAATTTTAATTACGCCAGGTATTGCCTTTTCTATAGTAAATTATTCAAGAAATAATTTTCAACTGTCGGAAATTTCAAATCCGCCAGGGATTGCCTTTTCTATAGTAAATTATTCAAAAAATAATTTTCAGCTGTCGCAAATTTTAATTGCGCCAGGGATTGCCTTTTCTATAGTAAATTATTCAAAAAATAATTTTATACTGTCGCAAATTTTAATTACGCCAGGGATTGCCTTTTCTATAGTAAATTATTCAAAAAATAATATTCAACTGTCGCAAATTTTAATTACGCCAGGGATTGCCTTTTCTATAGTAAATTATTCAAAAAATAATTTTTTACTGTCGCAAATTTCAAATTTGCCAGTGATTGCCATTTCTATAGTAAATTATTCAAAAAATAATTTTTTACTGTCGCAAATTTTAATTACGCCAGGGATTGCCTTTTCTATAGTAATTTTTGCAAAAAAATAATTTGCTACTGTCGCAAATTTTAATTACGCCAGGGATTGCCTTTTCTATAGTAAATTATTCAAAAAATAATTTTCTACTGTCGCAAATTTTAATTACGCCAGGGATTGCCTTTTCTATAGTAAATTATTCAAAAAATAATTTTTTACTGTCGCAAATTTTAAATACGCCAGGGATTGCCTTTTCTATAGTAAATTATTCAAAAAATATTTTTTTACTGTCGCAAATTTCCAATCCGCCAGGGATTGCCTTTTCTATAGTAAATTATTCAAAAAATAATTTTTTACTGTCGCAAATTTTAAATACGCCAGGGATTGCCTTTTCTATAGTAAATTATTCAAAAAATAATTTTTTACTGTCGCAAATTTTAAGTGCGCCAGGGATTGCCTTTTCTATAGTAAATTATTCAAAAAATAATTTTCAACTGTCGCAAATTTTAATTACACCAGGGATTGCCTTTTCTATAGTAAATTATTCAAAAAATAATTTTCAACTGTCGCAAATTTTAATTACGCCAGGGATTGCCTTTTCTATAATAAATTATTCAAAAAATAATTTTTTACTGTCGCAAATTTCAAATCCGCCAGGGATTGCCTTTTCTATAGTAAATTATTCAAAAAATAATTTTCTACTGTCGCAAATTTTAATTACGCCAGGGATTGCCTTTTCTATAGTAAATTATTCAAAAAATAATTTTATACTGTCGCAAATTTTAAATACGCCAGGGATTGCCTTTTCTATAGTAAATTATTCAAAAAATAATTTTCTACTGTCGCAAATTTTCATTACGCCAGGGATTGCCTTTTCTATAGTAAATTATTCAAAAAATAATTTTTTACTGTCGCAAATTTTAATTACGCCAGGGATTGCCTTTTCTATAGTAATTTTTGCAAAAAAATAATTTTCTACTTTCGCAAATTTTAATTACGCCAGGGATTGCCGTTTCTATAGTAAATTATTCAAAAAATAATTTTCTACTGTCGCAAATTTTAATTACGCCAGGGATTGCCTTTTCTATAGTAAATTATTCAAAAAATAATTTTTTACTGTCGCAAATTTTAAATACGCCAGGGATTGCCTTTTCTATAGTAAATTATTCAAAAAATAATTTTTTACTGTCGCAAATTTCAAATCCGCCAGGGATTGCCTTTTCTATAGTAAATTATTCAAAAAATAATTTTCTACTGTCGCAAATTTTAAATACGCCAGGGATTGCCTTTTCTATAGTAAATTATTCAAAAAATAATTTTTTACTGTCGCAAATTTTAAGTGCACCAGGGATTGCCTTTTCTATAGTAAATTATTCAAAAAATAATTTTCAACTGTCGCAAATTTTAATTACACCAGGGATTGCCTTTTCTATAGTAAATTATTCAAAAAATAATTTTCAACTGTCGCAAATTTTAATTACGCCAGGGATTGCCTTTTCTATAATAAATTATTCAAAAAATAATTTTTTACTGTCGCAAATTTCAAATCCGCCAGGGATTGCCTTTTCTATAGTAAATTATTCAAAAAATAATTTTCTACTGTCGCAAATTTTAATTACGCCAAGGATTGCCTTTTCTATAGTAAATTATTCAAAAAATAATGTTATACTGTCGCAAATTTTAAATACGCCAGGGATTGCCTTTTCTATAGTAAATTATTCAAAAAATAATTTTTTACTGTCGCAAATTTTAATTACGCCAGGGATTGCCTTTTCTATAGTAAATTTTGCAAAAAAATAATTTTCTACTGTCGCAAATTTTAATTACGCCAGGGATTGCCTTTTCTATAGTAAATTATTCAAAAAATAATTTTCAACTGTCGCAAATTTTAATTACGCCAGGGATTGCCTTTTCTATAATAAATTATTCAAAAAATAATTTTTTACTGTCGCAAATTTCAAATCCGCCAGGGATTGCCTTTTCTATAGTAAATTATTCAAAAAATAATTTTCTACTGTCGCAAATTTTAATTACGCCAAGGATTGCCTTTTCTATAGTAAATTATTCAAAAAATAATGTTATACTGTCGCAAATTTTAAATACGCCAGGGATTGCCTTTTCTATAGTAAATTATTCAAAAAATAATTTTTTACTCTCGCAAATTTTAATTACGCCAGGGATTGCCTTTTCTATAGTAAATTTTGCAAAAAAATAATTTTCTACTGTCGCAAATTTTAATTACGCCAGGGATTGCCTTTTCTATAGTAAATTATTCAAAAAATAATTTTCTACTGTCGCAAATTTTAATTACGCCAGGGATTGCCTTTTCTATAGTAAATTATTCAAAAAATAATTTTCTTCTGTCGCAAATTTTAATTACGCCAGGGATTGCCTTTTCTATAGTAAATTATTCAAAAAATAATTTTTTACTGTCGCAAAGTTTAAGTGCGCCAGGGATTGCCTTTTCTATAGTAAATTATTCAAAAAATAATTTTTTACTGTCGCAAATTTTAATTGCGCCAGGGATTGCCTTTTCTACAGTAAATTTTTCAATAAACAATTTTTTACTGTCGCAAATTTTAAGTGCGCCAGGGATTGCCTTTTCTATAGTAAATTATTCAAAAAATAATTTTTTACTATCGCAACTTTTAATTGCGCCAGGGATTGCCTTTTCTACAGTAAAATTTTCAAAAAATAATTTTATACTGTCGCAAATTTTAATTACGCCAGGGATTGCCTTTTCTATAGTAAATTATTCAAAAAATAATTTTCAACTGTCGCAAATTTTAATTACGCCAGGGATTGCCTTTTCTATAGTAAATTATTCAAAAAATAATTTTTTACTGTCGCAAATTTCAAATTTGCCAGGGATTGCCTTTTCTATAGTAAATTATTCAAAAAATAATTTTTTCTGTCGCAAATTTTAATTACGCCAGGGATTGCCTTTTCTATAGTAATTTTTGCAAAAAAATAATTTTCTACTGTCGCAAATTTTAGTTACGCCAGGCATTGCCTTTTCTATAGTAAATTATTCAAAAAATAATTTTCTACTGTCGCAAATTTTAATTACGCCAGGGATTGCCTTTTCTATAGTAAATTATTCAAAAAATAATTTTTTACTGTCGCAAATTTTAAATACGCCAGGGATTGCCTTTTCTATAGTAAATTATTCAAAAAATAATTTTTTACTGTCGCAAATTTCAAATACGCCAGGAATTGCCTTTTCTATAGTAAATTATTCAAAAAATAATTTTTTACTGTCGCAAATTTTAAATACGCCAGGGATTGCCTTTTCTATAGTAAATTATTCAAAAAATAATTTTTTACTGTCGCAAATTTTAAGTGCGCCAGGGATTGCCTTTTCTATAGTAAATTATTCAAAAAATAATTTTCAACTGTCGCAAATTTTAATTACACCAGGGATTGCCTTTTCTATAGTAAATTATTCAAAAAATAATTTTCAACTGTCGCAAATTTTAATTACGCCAGGGATTGCCTTTTCTATAATAAATTATTCAAAAAATAATTTTTTACTGTCGCAAATTTCAAATCCGCCAGGGATTGCCTTTTCTATAATAAATTATTCAAAAAATAATTTTCTACTGTCGCAAATTTTAATTACGCCAGGCATTGCTTTTTCTATAGTAAATTATTCAAAAAATAATTTTATACTGTCGCAAATTTTAAATACGCCAGGGATTGCCTTTTCTATAGTAAATTATTCAAAAATAATTTTTTACTGTCGCAAATTTTAATTACGCCAGGGATTGCCTTTTCTATAGTAAATTTTGCAAAAAAATAATTTTCTACTGTCGCAAATTTTAATTACGCCAGGGATTGCCTTTTCTATAGTAAATTATTCAAAAAATAATTTTCTACTGTCGCAAATTTTAATTACGCCAGGGATTGCCTTTTCTATAGTAAATTATTCAAAAAATAATTTTCTACTGTCGCAAATTTTAATTACGCCAGGGATTGCCTCTTCTATAGTAAATTATTCAAAAAATAATTTTTTACTGTCGCAAATTTTAAGTGCGACAGGGATTGCCTTTTCTATAGTAAATTATTCAAAAAATAATTTTTTACTGTCGCAAATTTTAATTGCGCCAGGGATTGCCTTTTCTACAGTAAATTTTTCAATAAATAATTTTTTACTGTCGCAAATTTTAATTACGCCAGGGATTGCCTTTTCTATAGTAAATTATTCAAAAAATAATTTTTTACTGTCGCAAATTTTAAATATCCCAGGGATTGCCTTTTCTATAGTAAATTACTCAAAAAATAATTTTATACTGTCGCAAATTTTAATTACGCCAGGGCTTGCCTTTTCTATAGTAAATTATTCAAAAAATAATTTTATACTGTCGCAAATTTTAATTACGCCAGGGATTGCCTTTCTATAGTAAATTATTCAAAAAATAATTTTTTACTGTCGCAAATTTTAAGTGCGCCAGGGATTGCCTTTTCTATAGTAAATTATTCAAAAAATAATTTTTTACTGTCGCAAATTTAAGTGCGCCAGGGATTGCCTTTTCTATAGTAAATTATTCAAAAAATAATTTTTTACTGTCGCAAATTTTAAATAAGCCAGGGATTGCCTTTTCTATAGTAAATTATTCAAAAAATAATTTTTTACTGTCGCAAATTTTAAGTGCGCCAGGGATTGCCTTTTCTATAGTAAATTATTCAAAAAATAATTTTCAACTGTCGCAAATTTTAATTGCGCCAGGGATTGCCTTTTCTTACAGTAAATTTTTCAATAAACAATTTTTTACTGTCGCAAATTTTAAGTGCGCCAGGGATTGCCTTTTCTATAGTAAATTATTCAAAAAATAATTTTTTACTATCGCAACTTTTAATTGCGCCAGGGTTGCCTTTTCTACAGTAAAATTTTGAAAATATTAATTTTTTACTGTCGCAAATTTTAAATACGCCAGGGATTGCCTTTTCTGTAGTAAATTATTCAAAAAATAATTTTTATACTGTCGCAAATTTTAATTGGGCCAGGGATTGACTTTTCTATGGTAAATTATTCAAAAAATAATTTTCAACTGTCGCAAATTTAATTGCGCCAGGGGATTGCCTTTTCTATAGTAAATTATTCAAAAAAATAATTTTTTACTGTCCGCAAATTTCAAATCCGCCAGGGATTGCCTTTTCTATAGTAAATTATTCAAAAAATAATTTTTTTACTGTCGCAAATTTTAATTACGCCAGGGATTGCCTTTTCTATAGTAAATTATTCAAGAAATAATTTTCAACTGTCGCAAATTTCAAATCCGCCAGGGATTGCCTTTTCTATAGTAAATTATTCAAAAAATAATTTTCAGCTGTCGCAAATTTTAATTGCGCCAGGGATTGCCTTTTCTATAGTAAATTATTCAAAAAATAATTTTTTACTGTCGCAAAATTTTAAATAAGCCAGGGATTGCCTTTTCTATAGTAAATTATTCAAAAAATAATTTTTTACTGTCGCAAATTTTAAGTGCGCCAGGGATTGCCCTTTTCTATAGTAAATTATTCAAAAAATAATTTTCAACTGTCGCAAATTTTAATTGCGCCAGGGATTGCCTTTTTGTATAGTAAATTATTCAAAAAATAATTTTCAACTGTCGCAAATTTTAATTGCGCCAGGGATTGGCCTTTTCTATAAGTAAATTATTCAAAAAATAATTTTCTACTGTCGCAAATTTTAATTACGCCAGGGATTGCCTTTTTCTATAGTAAATTATTCAAAAAATAATTTTTTACTGTCGCAATTTTAAGTGCGCCAGGGATTGCCTTTTCTATAGTAAATTATTCAAAAAATAATTTTTTACTGTCGCAAGTTTTAATTGCGCCAGGGATTGCCTTTTCTACAGTAAATTTTTCAATAAATAATTTTTTACTGTCGCAAATTTAAGTGCGCCAGGGATTGCCTTTTCTATAGTAAATTATTCAAGAAATAATTTTTTACTATCGCAAGTTTTAATTGCGCCAGGGATTGCCTTTTCTACAGTAAATTATTCAAAAAATAATTTTCAGCTGTCGCAAATTTTAACTGCGCCAGGGATTGCCTTTTCTATAGTAAATTATTCAAAAAATAATTTTATACTGTCGCAAATTTTAATTACGCCAGGGATTGCCTTTTCTATAGGTAAATTATTCAAAAAATAATATTTCAACTGTCGCAAATTTTAATTACGCCAGGGATTGCCTTTTCTATAGTAAATTATTCAAAAAATAATTTTTTACTGTCGCAAATTTCAAATTTGCCAGGGATTGCCATTTCTATAGTAAATTATTCAAAAAATAATTTTTTACTGTCGCAAATTTTAATTACGCCAGGATTGCCGTTTCTATAGTAAATTATTCAAAAAATAATTTTCTACTGTCGCAAATTTTAATTACGCCAGGGATTGCCTTTTCTATAGTAAATTATTCAAAAAATAATTTTTTACTGTCGCAAATTTTAAATACGCCAGGGATTGCCTTTTCTATAGTAAATTATTCAAAAAAATAATTTTTTTACTGGTCGCAAATTTCAAATCCGCCAGGGATTGCCTTTTCTATAGTAAATTATTCAAAAAATAATTTTCTACTGTCTCAAATTTTAAATACGCCAGGGATTGCCTTTTCTATAGTAAATTATTCAAAAAATAATTTTTTACTGTCGCAAATTTTAAGTGCGCCAGGGATTGCCTTTTCTATAGTAAATTATTCAAAAAATAATTTTCAACTGTCGCAAATTTTAATTACACCAGGGATTGCCTTTTCTATAGTAAATTATTCAAAAAATAATTTTCAACTGTCGCAAATTTTAATTACGCCAGGGATTGCCTTTTCTATAATAAATTATTCAAAAAATAATTTTTTACTGTCGCAAATTTCAAATCCGCCAGGGATTGCCCTTTTCTATAGTAAATTATTCAAAAAATAATTTTCTACTGTCGCCAATTTTAATTACGCCAGGGATTGCCTTTTCTATAGTAAATTATTCAAAAAATAATTTTATACTGTCGCAAATTTTAAATACGCCAGGGATTGCCTTTTCTATAGTATATTGTTCAAAAAATAATTTTTTACTGTCGCAAATTTTAATTACGCCAGGATTGCCTTTTCTATAGTAAAATTTTGCAAAAAAATAATTTTCTACTGTCGCAAATTTTAATTACGCCAGGGATTGCCTTTTCTATAGTAAATTATTCAAAAAATAATTTTCTACTGTCGCAAATTTTAATTACGCCAGGGATTGCCTTTTCTATAGTAAATTATTCAAAAAATAATTTTCTTCTGTCGCAAATTTTAATTACGCCAGGATTGCCTTTTCTATAGTAAATTATTCAAAAAATAATTTTTTACTGTCGCAAATTTTAAGTGCGCCAGGGATTGCCTTTTCTATAGTAAATTATTCAAAAAATAATTTTTTACTGTCGCAAATTTTAATTGCGCCAGGGATTGCCTTTTCTACAGTAAATTTTTCAATAAACAATTTTTTACTGTCGCAAATTTTAAGTGCGCCAGGGATTGCCTTTTCTATAGTAAATTATTCAAAAAATAATTTTTTACTATCGCACTTTTAATTGCGCCAGGGATTGCCTTTTCTACAGTAAAATTTTTCAAAAAATAATTTTATACTGTCGCAAATTTTAATTACGTCAGGGATTGCCTTTTCTATAGTAAATTATTCAAAAAATAATTTTCAACTGTCGCAAATTTTAATTACGCCAGGGATTGCCTTTTCTATAGTAAATTATTCAAAAAATAATAATTTTTACTGTCGCAAATTCAAATTTGCCAGGGATTGCCTTTTCTATAGTAAATTATTCAAAAATAATTTTTTACTGTCGCAAATTTTAATTACGCAGGGATTGCCTTTTCTATAGTAATTTTTGCAAAAAAATAATTTTCTACTGTCGCAAATTTTAATTACGCCAGGGGATTGCCTTTTTCTATAGTAAATTATTCAAAAAATAATTTTCTACTGTCGCAAATTTTAATTACGCCAGGATTGCCTTTTCTATAGTAAATTATTCAAAAAATAATTTTTTACTGTCGCAAATTTTAAATACGCCCAGGGATTGCCTTTTCTATAGTAAATTATTCAAAAAATAATTTTTTACTGTCGCAAATTTCAAATCCGCCAGGAATTGCCTTTTCTATAGTAAATTATTCAAAAAATAATTTTTTACTGTCGCAAATTTTAAATACGCCAGGGATTGCCTTTTCTATAGTAAATTATTCAAAAAATAATTTTTTACTGTCGCAAATTTTAAGTGCGCCAGGGATTGCCTTTTCTATAGTAAATTATTCAAAAAAATAATTTTCAACTGTCGCAAATTTTAATTACACCAGGGATTGCCTTTTCTATAGTAAATTATTCAAAAAATAATTTCAACTGTCGCAAATTTTAATTACGCCAGGGATTGCCTTTTCTATAATAAATTATTCAAAAAATAATTTTTTACTGTCGCAAATTTCAAATCCGCCAGGGATTGCCTTTTCTATAATAAATTATTCAAAAAATAATTTTCTACTGTCGCAAATTTTAATTACGCCAGGGATTGCCTTTTCTATAGTAAATTATTCAAAAAATAATTTTATACTGTCGCAAATTTTAAATACGCCAGGGGGTTTGCCTTTTCTATAGTAAATTATTCAAAAAATAATTTTTTACTGTCGCAAATTTTAATTACGCCAGGGATTGCCTTTTCTATAAGTAAATTTTGCAAAAAATAATTTTCTACTGTCGCAAATTTTAATTACGCCAGGGATTGCCTTTTCTATAGTAAATTATTCAAAAAAATAATTTTCTACTGTCGCAAATTTTAATTACGCCAGGGATTGCCTTTTCTATAGTAAATTATTCAAAAAATAATTTTCTACTGTCGCAAATTTTAATTACGCCAGGGATTGCCTCTTCTATAGTAAATTATTCAAAAATAATTTTTTACTGTCGCAAATTTTAAGTGTGACAGGGATTGCCTTTTCTATAGTAAATTATTCAAAAAATAATTTTTTTACTGTCGCAAATTTTAATTGCGCCAGGGATTGCCTTTTCTACAGTAAATTTTTCAATAAATAATTTTTTACTGTCGCAAATTTTAATTACGCCAGGGATGGCCTTTTCTATAGTAAATTATTCAAAAAATAATTTTTTACTGTCGCAAATTTTAAATAAGCCAGGGATTGCCTTTTTCTATAGTAAATTATTCAAAAATAATTTTTTACTGTCGCAAATTTTAAGTGCGCCAGGGATTGCCTTTTCTATAGTAAATTATTCAAAAAATAATTTTATACTGTCGCAAATTTTAATTGCGCCAGGGATTGCCTTTTCTACAGTAAATTTTTCAATAAACAATTTTTTACTGTCGCAAATTTTAAGTGCGCCAGGGATTGCCTTTTTCTATAGTAAATTATTCAAAAAATAATTTTTTACTATCGCAACTTTTAATTGCGCCAGGATTGCCTTTTCTACAGTAAAATTTTCAAAATATTAATTTTTTACTGTCGCAAATTTTAAATACGCCAGGGATTGCCTTTTCTGTAGTAAATTATTCAAAAATAATTTTATACTGTCGCAAATTTTAATTGGGCCAGGGATTGACTTTTCCTATGGTAAATTATTCAAAAAATAATTTTCAACTGTCGCAAATTTTAATTGCGCCAGGGATTGCCTTTTCTATAGTAAATTATTCAAAAAATAATTTTTTACTGTCGCAAATTTCAAATCCGCCAGGGATTGCCTTTTCTATAGTAAATTATTCAAAAAATAATTTTTTACTGTCGCAAATTTTAATTACGCCAGGGATTGCCTTTTCTATAGTAAATTATTCAAGAAATAATTTTCAACTGTCGCAAATTTCAAATCCGCCAGGGATTGCCTTTTCTATAGTAAATTATTCAAAAAATAATTTTCAGCTGTCGCAAATTTTAATTGCGCCAGGGATTGCCTTTTCTATAGTAAATTATTCAAAAAATAATTTTATACTGTCGCAAATTTTAATTACGCCAGGGATTGCCTTTTCTATAGTAAATCATTCAAAAAATAATTTTCACCTGTCGCAAATTTTAATTACGCCAGGGATTGCCTTTTCTATAGTAAATTATTCAAAAAATAATTTTTTACTGTCGCAAATTTTAAATAAGCCAGGGATTGCCTTTTCTATAGTAAATTATTCAAAAAATAATTTTTTACTGTCGCAAATTTTAAGTGCGCCAGGGATTGCCTTTTCTATAGTAAATTATTCAAAAAATAATTTTCAACTGTCGCAAATTTTAATTGCGCCAGGGATTGCCTTTTGTATAGTAAATTATTCAAAAAATAATTTTCAACTGTCGCAAATTTTAATTGCGCCAGGGATTGCCTTTTCTATAGCAAATTAAAAAATAATTTTTTACTGTCGCAAATTTTAAGTGCGCCAGGGATTGCCGTTTCTATAGTAAATTATTCAAAAAATAATTTTTTACTGTCGCAAATTTTAATTGCGCCAGGGATTGCCTTTTCTACAGTAAATTTTTAAGTAAAAAATTTTTTTTTGTCACAAATTTTAAGTGCGCCAGGGATTGCCTTTTCTATAGTAAATTATTCAAAAAATAATTTTCAACTGTCGCAAATTTTAATTACGCCAGGGATTGCCTTTTCTATAGTAAATTATTCAAAAAATAATTTTTTACTGTCGCAAATTTTAAATATCCCAGGGATTGCCTTTTCTATAGTAAATTACTCAAAAAATAATTTTATACTGTCGCAAATTTTAATTACGCCAGGGCTTGACTTTTCTATAGTAAATTATTCAAAAAATAATTTTATACTGTCGCAAATTTTAAATACGCCAGGGATTGCCTTTTCTATAGTAAATTATTCAAAAAATAATTTTTTACTGTCGCAAATTTTAAGTGCGCCAGGGATTGCCTTTTCTATAGTAAATTATTCAAAAAATAATTTTTTACTGTCGCAAATTTTAAGTCCGCCAGGGATTGCCTTTTCTATAGTAAATTATTCAAAAAATAATTTTTTACTGTCGCAAATTTTAATTACGCCAGGGATTGCCTTTTCTATAGTAAATTATTCAAAAAATAATTTTCTACTGTCGCAAATTTTAATTACGCCAGGGATTGCCTTTTCTATAGTAAATTAAAAAATAATTTTTTACTGTCGCAAATTTTAAGTGCGCCAGGGATTGCCTTTTCTATAGTAAATTATTCAAAAAATATTTTTTTACTATCGCAAATTTTAATTGCGCCAGGGATTGCCTTTTCTACAGTAAATTTTTCAGTAAAAATTTTTTTTTTGTCGCAAATTTTAAGTGCGCCAGGGATTGCCTTTTCTATAGTAAATTATTCAAAAAATAATTTTTTACTGTCGCAAATTTTAAGTGCGCCAGGGATTGCCTTTTCTATAGTAAATTATTCAAAAAATATTTTTTACTGTCGCAAATTTTAAATACGCCAGGGATTGCCTTTTCTATAGTAAATTATTCAAAAAATAATTTTTTACTGTCGCAAATTTTAAGTGCGCCAGGGATTGCCTTTTCTATAGTAAATTATTCAAAAAATAATTTTCAACTGTCGCAAATTTTAATTGCGCCAGGGATTGCCTTTTGTATAGTAAATTATTCAAAAAATTATTTTCTACTGTCGCAAATTTTAATTACGCCAGGAATTGCCTTTTCTATAGTAAATTATTCAAAAAATAATTTTATACTGTCGCAAATTTTAAATACGCCAGGGATTGCCTTTTCTATAGTAAATTATTCAAAAAATAATTTTTTACTGTCGCAAATTTTAATTACGCCAGGGATTGCCTTTTCTATAGTAAATTATTCAAAAAATAATTTTATACTGTCGCAAATTTTAAATACGCCAGGGATTGCCTTTTCTATAGTAAATTATTCAAAAAATAATTTTTCACTGTCGCAAATTTTAATTACGCCAGGGATTGCCTTTTCTATAGTAAATTTTGCAAAAAAATAATTTTCTACTGTCGCAAATTTTAAGTGCGCCAGGGATTGCCTTTTCTATAGTAAATTATTCAAAAAATAATTTTTTACTGTCGCAAATTTTAAATAAGCCAGGGATTGCCTTTTCTATAGTAAATTATTCAAAAAATAATTTTTTACTGTCGCAAATTTTAAGTGCGCCAGGGATTGCCTTTTCTATAGTAAATTATTCAAAAAATAATTTTCAATTGTCGCAAATTTTAATTGCGCCAGGGATTGCCTTTTCTACAGTAAATTTTTCAATAAACAATTTTTTACTGTCGCAAATTTTAAGTGCGCCAGGGATTGCCTTTTCTATAGTAAATTATTCAAAAAATAATTTTTTACTATCGCAACTTTTAATTGCGCCAGGGATTGCCTTTTCTACAGTAAAATTTTCAAAATATTAATTTTTTACTGTCGCAAATTTTAAATACGCCAGGGATTGCCTTTTCTGTAGTAAATTATTCAAAAAATAATTTTATACTGTCGCAAATTTTAATTGGGCCAGGGATTGACTTTTCTATGGTAAATTATTCAAAAAATAATTTTCAACTGTCGCAAATTTTAATTGCGCCAGGGATTGCCTTTTCTATAGTAAATTATTCAAAAAATAATTTTTTACTGTCGCAAATTTCAAATCCGCCAGGGATTGCCTTTTCTATAGTAAATTATTCAAAAAATAATTTTTTACTGTCGCAAATTTTAATTACGCCAGGGATTGCCTTTTCTATAGTAAATTATTCAAGAAATAATTTTCAACTGTCGCAAATTTCAAATCGCCAGGGATTGCCTTTCTATAGTAAATTATTCAAAAAATAATTTTCAGCTGTCGCAAATTTTAATTGCGCCAGGGATTGCCTTTTCTATAGTAAAATATTCAAAAAATAATTTTATACTGTCGCAAATTTTAATTACGCCAGGGATTGCCTTTTCTATAGTAAATCATTCAAAAAATAATTTTCACCTGTCGCAAATTTTAATTACGCCAGGGATTGCCTTTTCTATAGTAAATTATTCAAAAAAATAATTTTTTACTGTCGCAAATTTTAAATAAGCCAGGGATTGCCTTTTCTATAGTAAATTATTCAAAAAATAATTTTTTACTGTCGCAAATTTTAAGTGCGCCAGGGATTGCCTTTTCTATAGTAAATTATTCAAAAAATAATTTTCACTGTCGCAAATTTTAATTGCGCCAGGGATTGCCCTTTTGTATAGTAAATTATTCAAAAAATAATTTTCAACTGTCGCAAATTTTAATTGCGCCAGGGTATTGCCTTTTCTATAGCAAATTAAAAAATAATTTTTTACTGTCGCAAATTTTAAGTGCGCCAGGGATTGCCGTTTCTATAGTAAATTATTCAAAAAATAATTTTTTACTGTCGCAAATTTAAATTGCGCCAGGGATTGGCCTTTTCTACAGTAAATTTTTTAAGTAAAAAATTTTTTTTTGTCACAAATTTTAAGTGCGCCAGGGATTGCCTTTTCTATAGTAAATTATTCAAAAAATAATTTTCAACTGTCGCAAATTTTAATTACGCCAGGGATTGCCTTTTCTATAGTAAATTATTCAAAAAATAATTTTTTTACTGTCGCAAATTTTAAATACCCAGGGATTGCCTTTTCTATAGTAAATTACTCAAAAAATAATTTTATACTGTCGCAAATTTTAATTACGCCAGGGCTTGACTTTTCTATAGTAAATTATTCAAAAAATAATTTTATACTGTCGCAAATTTTAAATACGCCAGGGATTGCCTTTTCTATAGTAAATTATTCAAAAAATAATTTTTTACTGTCGCAAATTTTAAGTGCGCCAGGGATTGCCTTTTCTATAGTAAATTATTCAAAAAATAATTTTTTACTGTCGCAAATTTTAAGTCCGCCAGGGATTGCCTTTTCTATAGTAAATTATTCAAAAAATAATTTTTTACTGTCGCAAATTTTAATTACGCCAGGGATTGCCTTTTCTATAGTAAATTATTCAAAAAATAATTTTCTACTGTCGCAAATTTTAATTACGCCAGGGATTGCCTTTTCTATAGTAAATTAAAAAATAATTTTTTACTGTCGCAAATTTTAAGTGCGCCAGGGATTGCCTTTTCTATAGTAAATTATTCAAAAAATATTTTTTTACTATCGCAAATTTTAATTGCGCCAGGGATTGCCTTTTCTACAGTAAATTTTTCAGTAAAAAATTTTTTTTTGTCGCAAATTTTAAGTGCGCCAGGGATTGCCTTTTCTATAGTAAATTATTCAAAAAATAATTTTTTACTGTCGCAAATTTTAAGTGCGCCAGGGATTGCCTTTTCTATAGTAAATTATTCAAAAAATATTTTTTACTGTCGCAAATTTTAAATACGCCAGGGGATTGCCTTTTCTATAGTAAATTATTCAAAAAATAATTTTTTACTGTCGCAAATTTTAAGTGCGCCAGGGATTGCCTTTTCTATAGTAAATTATTCAAAAAATAATTTTCAACTGTCGCAAATTTTAATTGCGCCAGGGATTGCCTTTTGTATAGTAAATTATTCAAAAAATTATTTTCTACTGTCGCAAATTTTAATTACGCCAGGAATTGCCTTTTCTATAGTAAATTATTCAAAAAATAATTTTATACTGTCGCAAATTTTAAATACGCCAGGGATTGCCTTTTCTATAGTAAATTATTCAAAAAATAATTTTTTACTGTCGCAAATTTTAATTACGCCAGGGATTGCCTTTTCTATAGTAAATTATTCAAAAAATAATTTTATACTGTCGCAAATTTTAAATACGCCAGGGATTGCCTTTTCTATAGTAAATTATTCAAAAAATAATTTTTCACTGTCGCAAATTTTAATTACGCCAGGGATTGCCTTTTCTATAGTAAATTTTGCAAAAAAATAATTTTCTACTGTCGCAAATTTTAATTACGCCAGGGATTGCCTTTTCTATAGTAAATTATTCAAAAAATAATTTTCTACTTTCGCAAATTTTAATTACGCCAGGGATTGCCTTTTCTATAGTAAATTATTCAAAAAATAATTTTCTACTGTCGCAAATTTTAATTACGCCAGGGATTGCCTTTTCTATAGTAAATTAAAAAATAATTTTTTACTGTCGCAAATTTTAAGTGCGCCAGGGATTGCCTTTTCTATAGTAAATTATTCAAAAAATAATTTTTTACTGTCGCAAATTTTAATTGCGCCAGGGATTGCCTTTTCTACAGTAAATTTTTCAGTAAAAAATTTTTTTTTGTCGCAAATTTTAAGTGCGCCAGGGATTGCCTTTTCTATAGTAAATTATTCAAAAAATAATTTTCAACTGTCGCAAATTTTAATTACGCCAGGGATTGCCTTTTCTATAGTAAATTATTCAAAAAATAATTTTTTACTGTCGCAAATTTTAAATATCCCAGGGATTGCCTTTTCTATAGTAAATTACTCAAAAAATAATTTTATACTGTCGCAAATTTTAATTACGCCAGGGCTTGCCTTTTCTATAGTAAATTATTCAAAAAATAATTTTATACTGTCGCAAATTTTAAATACGCCAGGGATTGCCTTTTCTATAGTAAATTATTCAAAAAATAATTTTTTACTGTCGCAAATTTTAAGTGCGCCAGGGATTGCCTTTTCTATAGTAAATTATTCAAAAAATAATTTTTTACTGTCGCAAATTTTAAGTGCGCCAGGGATTGCCTTTTCTATAGTAAATTATTCAAAAAATAATTTTTTACTGTCGCAAATTTTAAATACGCCAGGGATTGCCTTTTCTATAGTAAATTATACAAAAAATAATTTTTTACTGTCGCAAATTTTAAGTGCGCCAGGGATTGCCTTTTCTATAGTAAATTATTCAAAAAATAATTTTCAACTGTCGCAAATTTTAATTGCGCCAGGGATTGCCTTTTTTTATAGTAAATTATTCAAAAAATAATTTTCAACTGTCGCAAATTTTAATTGCGCCAGGGATTGCCTTTTCTATAGTAAATTATTCAAAAAATAATTTTCTACTGTCGCAAATTTTAATTACGCCAGGGATTGCCTTTTCTATAGTAAATTATTCAAAAAATAATTTTATACTGTCGCAAATTTTAAATACGCCAGGGATTGCCTTTTCTATAGTAAATTATTCAAAAAATAATTTTTTACTGTCGCAAATTTTAAATATCCCAGGGATTGCCTTTTCTATAGTAAATTACTCAAAAAATAATTTTATACTGTCGCAAATTTTAATTACGCCAGGGCTTGCCTTTTCTATAGTAAATTATTCAAAAAATAATTTTATACTGTCGCAAATTTTAAATACGCCAGGGATTGCCTTTTCTATAGTAAATTATTCAAAAAATAATTTTTTACTGTCGCAAATTTTAAGTGCGCCAGGGATTGCCTTTTCTATAGTAAATTATTCAAAAAATAATTTTTTACTGTCGCAAATTTTAAGTGCGACAGGGATTGCCTTTTCTATAGTAAATTATTCAAAAAATAATTTTTTACTGTCGCAAATTTTAAATACGCCAGGGATTGCCTTTTCTATAGTAAATTATACAAAAAATAATTTTTTACTGTCGCAAATTTTAAGTGCGCCAGGGATTGCCTTTTCTATAGTAAATTATTCAAAAAATAATTTTCAACTGTCGCAAATTTTAATTGCGCCAGGGATTGCCTTTTTTTATAGTAAATTATTCAAAAAATAATTTTCAACTGTCGCAAATTTTAATTGCGCCAGGGATTGCCTTTTCTATAGTAAATTATTCAAAAAATAATTTTCTACTGTCGCAAATTTTAATTACGCCAGGGATTGCCTTTTCTATAGTAAATTATTCAAAAAATAATTTTATACTGTCGCAAATTTTAAATACGCCAGGGATTGCCTTTTCTATAGTAAATTATTCAAAAAATAATTTTTTACTGTCGCAAATTTTAATTACGCCAGGGATTGCCTTTTCTATAGTAAATTTTGCAAAAAAATAATTTTCTACTGTCGCAAATTTTAATTACGCCAGGGATTGCCTTTTCTATAGTAAATTATTCAGAAAATAATTTTTTACTGTCGCAAATTTTAAATATCCCAGGGATTGCCTTTTCTATAGTAAATTACTCAAAAAATAATTTTATACTGTCGCAAATTTTAATTACGCCAGGGCTTGCCTTTTCTATAGTAAATTATTCAAAAAATAATTTTATACTGTCGCAAATTTTAAATACGCCAGGGATTGCCTTTTCTATAGTAAATTATTCAAAAAATAATTTTTTACTGTCGCAAATTTTAAGTGCGCCAGGGATTGCCTTTTCTATAGTAAATTATTCAAAAAATAATTTTTTACTGTCGCAAATTTTAAGTGCGCCAGGGATTGCCTTTTCTATAGTAAATTATTCAAAAAATAATTTTTTTACTGTCGCAAATTTTAAATACGCCAGGGATTGCCTTTTCTATAGTAAATTATACAAAAAATAATTTTTTACTGTCGCAAATTTTAAGTGCGCCAGGGATTGCCTTTTCTATAGTAAATTATTCGAAAAATAATTTTCAACTGTCGCAAATTTTAATTGCGCCAGGGATTGCCTTTTTTATAGTAAATTATTCAAAAAATAATTTTCAACTGTCGCAAATTTTAATTGCGCCAGGGATTGCCTTTTCTATAGTAAATTATTCAAAAAATAATTTTCTACTGTCGCAAATTTTAATTACGCCAGGGATTGCCTTTTCTATAGTAAATTATTCAAAAAATAATTTTATACTGTCGCAAATTTTAAATACGCCAGGGATTGCCTTTTCTATAGTAAATTATTCAAAAAATAATTTTTTACTGTCGCAAATTTTAATTACGCCAGGGATTGCCTTTTCTATAGTAAATTTTGCAAAAAAATAATTTTCTACTGTCGCAAATTTTAATTACGCCAGGGATTGCCTTTTCTATAGTAAATTATTCAGAAAATAATTATCTACTCTCGCAAATTTTAATTACGCCAGGGATTGCCTTTTCTATAGTAAATTATTCAAAAAATAATTTTCTACTGTCGCAAATTTTAATTACGCCAGGGATTGCCTTTTCTATAGTAAATTATTCAAAAAATAATTTTTTACTGTCGCAAATTTTAAGTGCGCCAGGGATTGCCTTTTCTATAGTAAATTATTCAAAAAATAATTTTTTACTGTCGCAAATTTTAATTGCGCCAGGGATTGCCTTTTCTACAGTAAATTTTTCAGTAAATAATTTTTTACTGTCGCAAATTTTAAGTGCGCCAGGGATTGCCTTTTCTATAGTAAATTATTCAAAAAATAATTTTCAACTGTCGCAAATTTTAATTACGCCAGGGATTGCCTTTTCTATAGTAAATTATTCAAAAAATAATTTTTTACTGTCGCAAATTTTAAATATCCCAGGGATTGCCTTTTCTATAGTAAATTACCCAAAAAATAATTTTATACTGTCGCAAATTTTAATTACGCCAGGGCTTGCCTTTTCTATAGTAAATTATTCAAAAAATAATTTTATACTGTCGCAAATTTTAAATACGCCAGGGATTGCCTTTTCTACAGTAAATTATTCAAAAAATAATTTTTTACTGTCGCAAATTTTAAGTGCGCCAGGGATTGCCTTTTCTATAGTAAATTATTCAAAAAATAATTTTCAACTGTCGCAAATTTTAATTACACCAGGGATTGCCTTTTCTATAGTAAATTATTCAAAAAATAATTATCAACTGTCGCCAATTTTAATTACGCCAGTGATTGCCTTTTCTATAATAAATTATTCAAAAAATAATTTTTTACTGTCGCAAATTTCAAATCCGCCAGGGATTGCCTTTTCTATAGTAAATTATTCAAAAAATAATTTTCTACTGTCGCAAATTTTAATTACGCCAGGGATTGCCTTTTCTATAGTAAATTATTCAAAAAATAATTTTATACTGTCGAAAATTTTAAATACGCCAGGGATTGCCTTTTCTATAGTAAATTATTCAACAAATAATTTTTTACTGTCGCAAATTTTAATTACGCCAGGGATTGCCTTTTCTATAGTAAATTTTGCAAAAAAATAATTTTCTACTGTCGCAAATTTTAATTACGCCAGGGATTGCCTTTTCTATAGTAAATTATTCAAGAAATAATTTTCTACTGTCGCAAATTTTAATTACGCCAGGGATTGGCTTTTCTATAGTAAATTATTCAAAAAATAATTTTCTACTGTCGCAAATTTTAATTACGCCAGTAATTGCCTTTTCTATAGTAAATTATTCAAAAAATAATTTTTTACTGTCGCAAATTTTAAGTGCGCCAGGGATTGCCTTTTCTATAGTAAATTATTCAAAATATGATTTTTTACTGTCGCAAATTTTAATTGCGCCAGGGATTGCCTTTTCTACAGTAAATTTTTCAATAAATAATTTTTTACTGTCGCAAATTTTAAGTGCGCCAGGGATTGCCTTTTCTATAGTAAATTATTCAAAAAATAATTTTCAACTGTCGCAAATTTTAATTACGCCAGGGATTGCCTTTTCTATAGTAAATTATTCAAAAAATAATTTTTTACTGTCGCAAATTTTAAATATCCCAGGGATTGCCTTTTCTATAGTAAATTACTCAAAAAATAATTTTATACTGTCGCAAATTTTAATTACGCCAGGGCTTGCCTTTTCTATAGTAAATTATTCAAAAAATAATTTTATACTGTCGCAAATTTTAATTACGCCAGGGATTGCCTTTTCTATAGTAAATTATCCAAAAAATAATTTTTTACTGTCGCAAATTTTAAATACGCCAGGGATTGCCTTTTCTATAGTAAATTATTCAAAAAATAATTTTTTACTGTCGCAAATTTTAAGTGCGCCAGGGATTGCCTTTTCTATAGTAAATTATTCAAAAAATAATTTTTTACTATCGCAAATTTTAAGTGCGCCAGGGATTGCCTTTTCTATAGTAAATTATTCAAAAAATAATTTTTTACTGTCGCAAATTTTAAATACGCCAGGGATTGCCTTTTCTATAGTAAATTATTCAAAAAATATTTTTTTACTGTCGCAAATTTTAAGTGCGCCAGGGATTGCCTTTTCTATAGTAAATTATTCAAAAAATAATTTTCAACTGTCGCAAATTTTAATTGCGCCAGGGATTGCCTTTTCTATAGTAAATTATTCAAAAAATAATTTTCAACTGTCGCAAATTTTAATTGCGCCAGGGATTGCCTTTTCTATAGTAAATTATTAAAAAATAATTTTCTACTGTCGCAAATTTTAATTACGCCAGGGATTGCCTTTTCTATAGTAAATTATTCAAAAAATAATTTTATACTGTCGCAAATTTTAAATACGCCAGGGATTGCCTTTTCTATAGTAAATTATTCAAAAATTAATTTTTTACTGTCGCAAATTTTAATTACGCCAGGGATTGCCTTTTCTATAGTAAATTTTGCAAAAAAATAATTTTCTACTGTCGCAAATTTTAATTACGCCAGGGATTGCCTTTTCTATAGTAAATTATTCAAAAAATAATTTTCTACTGTCGCAAATTTTAATTACGCCAGGGATTGCCTTTTGTATAGTAAATTATTCAAAAAATAATTTTCAACTGTCGCAAATTTTAATTGCGCCAGGGATTGCCTTTTCTATAGTAAATTATTCAAAAAATAATTTTTTACTGTCGCAAATTTTAAATATCCCAGGGATTGCCTTTTCTATAGTAAATTACTCAAAAAATAATTTTATACTGTCGCAAATTTTAATTACGCCAGGGCTTGCCTTTTCTATAGTAAATTATTCAAAAAATAATTTTTTACTGTCGCAAATTTTAAGTGCGCCAGGGATTGCCTTTTCTATAGTAAATTATTCAAAAAAAAATAATCTACTGTCGCAAATTTTAATTACGCCAGGGATTGCCTTTTCTATAGTAAATTATTCAAAAAATAATTTTTTACTGTCGCAAATTTTAAGTGCGCCAGGGATTGCCTTTTCTATAGTAAATTATTCAAAAAATAATTTTCTACTGTCGCAAATTTTAATTACGCCAGGGATTGCCTTTTCTATAGTAAATTATTCAAAAAATAATTTTTTACTGTCGCAAATTTTAAGTGCGCCAGGGATTGCCTTTTCTATAGTAAATTATTCAAAAAATAATTTTTTTACTGTCGCAAATTTTAATTGCGCCAGGGATTGCCTTTTCTACAGTAAATTTTTCAGTAAATAATTGTTTACTGTCGCAAATTTTAAGTGCGCCAGGGATTGCCTTTTCTATAGTAAATTATTCAAAAAATAATTTTCAACTGTCGCAAATTTTAATTGCGCCAGGGATTGCCTTTTCTATAGTAAATTATTAAAAAATAATTTTCTACTGTCGCAAATTTTAATTACGCCAGGGATTGCCTTTTCTATAGTAAATTATTCAAAAAATAATTTTATACTGTCGCAAATTTTAAATACGCCAGGGATTGCCTTTTCTATAGTAAATTATTCAAAAATTAATTTTTTACTGTCGCAAATTTTAATTACGCCAGGGATTGCCTTTTCTATAGTAAATTTTGCAAAAAAATAATTTTCTACTGTCGCAAATTTTAATTACGCCAGGGATTGCCTTTTCTATAGTAAATTATTCAAAAAATAATTTTCTACTGTCGCAAATTTTAATTACGCCAGGGATTGCCTTTTGTATAGTAAATTATTCAAAAAATAATTTTCAACTGTCGCAAATTTTAATTGCGCCAGGGATTGCCTTTTCTATAGTAAATTATTCAAAAAATAATTTTTTACTGTCGCAAATTTTAAATATCCCAGGGATTGCCTTTTCTATAGTAAATTATTCAAAAATTAATTTTTTACTGTCGCAAATTTTAATTACGCCAGGGATTGCCTTTTCTATAGTAAATTTTGCAAAAAAATAATTTTCTACTGTCGCAAATTTTAATTACGCCAGGGATTGCCTTTTCTATAGTAAATTATTCAAAAAATAATTTTCTACTGTCGCAAATTTTAATTACGCCAGGGATTGCCTTTTGTATAGTAAATTATTCAAAAAATAATTTTCAACTGTCGCAAATTTTAATTGCGCCAGGGATTGCCTTTTCTATAGTAAATTATTCAAAAAATAATTTTTTACTGTCGCAAATTTTAAATATCCCAGGGATTGCCTTTTCTATAGTAAATTACTCAAAAAATAATTTTATACTGTCGCAAATTTTAATTACGCCAGGGCTTGCCTTTTCTATAGTAAATTATTCAAAAAATAATTTTTTACTGTCGCAAATTTTAAGTGCGCCAGGGATTGCCTTTTCTATAGTAAATTATTCAAAAAATAATTTTCTACTGTCGCAAATTTTAATTACGCCAGGGATTGCCTTTTCTATAGTAAATTATTCAAAAAATAATTTTTTACTGTCGCAAATTTTAAGTGCGCCAGGGATTGCCTTTTCTATAGTAAATTATTCAAAAAATAATTTTTTTACTGTCGCAAATTTTAATTGCGCCAGGGATTGCCTTTTCTACAGTAAATTTTTCAGTAAATAATTGTTTACTGTCGCAAATTTTAAGTGCGCCAGGGATTGCCTTTTCTATAGTAAATTATTCAAAAAATAATTTTCAACTGTCGCAAATTTTAATTACGCCAGTGATTGCCTTTTCTATAGTAAATTATTCAAAAAATAATTTTTTACTGTCGCAAATTTTAAATATCCCAGGGATTGCCTTTTCTATAGTAAATTACTCAAAAAATAATTTTATACTGTCGCAAATTTTAATTACGCCAGCGCTTGCCTTTTCTATAGTAAATTATTCAAAAAATAATTTTATACTGTCGCAAATTTTAATTACGCCAGGGATTGCCTTTTCTATAGTAAATTATTCAAAAAATAATTTTTTACTGTCGTAAATTTTAAATACGCCAGGGATTGCCTTTTCTATAGTAAATTATTCAAAAAATAATTTTATACTGTCGCAAATTTTAATTACGCCAGGGATTGCCTTTTCTATAGTAAATTTTGCAAAAAAATAATTTTCTACTGTCGCAAATTTTAATTACGCCAGGGATTGCCTTTTCTATAGTAAATTATTCAAAAAATAATTTTCTACTGTCGCAAATTATCATTACGCCAGGGATTGCCTTTTGTATAGTAAATTATTCAAAAAATAATTTTCAACTGTCGCAAATTTTAATTGCGCCAGGGATTGCCTTTTCTATAGTAAATTATTCAAAAAATAATTTTTTACTGTCGCAAATTTTAAATATCCCAGGGATTGCCTTTTCTATAGTAAATTACTCAAAAAATAATTTTATACTGTCGCAAATTTTAATTACGCCAGGGCTTGCCTTTTCTATAGTAAATTATTCAAAAAATAATTTTTTACTGTCGCAAATTTTAAGTGCGCCAGGGATTGCCTTTTCTATAGTAAATTATTCAAAAAATAATTTTCTACTGTCGCAAATTTTAATTACGCCAGGGATTGCCTTTTCTATAGTAAATTATTCAAAAAATAATTTTTTACTGTCGCAAATTTTAAGTGCGCCAGGGATTGCCTTTTCTATAGTAAATTATTCAAAAAATAATTTTTTTACTGTCGCAAATTTTAATTGCGCCAGGGATTGCCTTTTCTACAGTAAATTTTTCAGTAAATAATTGTTTACTGTCGCAAATTTTAAGTGCACCAGGGATTGCCTTTTCTATAGTAAATTATTCAAAAAATAATTTTCAACTGTCGCAAATTTTAATTGCGCCAGGGATTGCCTTTTCTATGGTAAATTATTAAAAAATAATTTTCTACTGTCGCAAATTTTAATTACGCCAGGGATTGCCTTTTCTATAGTAAATTATTCAAAAAATAATTTTATACTGTCGCAAATTTTAAATACGCCAGGGATTGCCTTTTCTATAGTAAATTATTCAAAAATTAATTTTTTACTGTCGCAAATTTTAATTACGCCAGGGATTGCCTTTTCTATAGTAAATTTTGCAAAAAAATAATTTTCTACTGTCGCAAATTTTAATTACGCCAGGGATTGCCTTTTCTATAGTAAATTATTCAAAAAATAATTTTCTACTGTCGCAAATTTTAATTACGCCAGGGATTGCCTTTTGTATAGTAAATTATTCAAAAAATAATTTTCAACTGTCGCAAATTTTAATTGCGCCAGGGATTGCCTTTTCTATAGTAAATTATTCAAAAAATAATTTTTTACTGTCGCAAATTTTAAATATCCCAGGGATTGCCTTTTCTATAGTAAATTACTCAAAAAATAATTTTATACTGTCGCAAATTTTAATTACGCCAGGGCTTGCCTTTTCTATAGTAAATTATTCAAAAAATAATTTTTTACTGTCGCAAATTTTAAGTGCGCCAGGGATTGCCTTTTCTATAGTAAATTATTCAAAAAATAATTTTCTACTGTCGCAAATTTTAATTACGCCAGGGATTGCCTTTTCTATAGTAAATTATTCAAAAAATAATTTTTTACTGTCGCAAATTTTAAGTGCGCCAGGGATTGCCTTTTCTATAGTAAATTATTCAAAAAATAATTTTTTTACTGTCGCAAATTTTAATTGCGCCAGGGATTGCCTTTTCTACAGTAAATTTTTCAGTAAATAATTGTTTACTGTCGCAAATTTTAAGTGCGCCAGGGATTGCCTTTTCTATAGTAAATTATTCAAAAAATAATTTTCAACTGTCGCAAATTTTAATTACGCCAGGGATTGCCTTTTCTATAGTAAATTATTCAAAAAATAATTTTTTACTGTCGCAAATTTTAAATATCCCAGGGATTGCCTTTTCTATAGTAAATTACTCAAAAAATAATTTTATACTGTCGCAAATTTTAATTACGCCAGCGCTTGCCTTTTCTATAGTAAATTATTCAAAAAATAATTTTATACTGTCGCAAATTTTAATTACGCCAGGGATTGCCTTTTCTATAGTAAATTATTCAAAAAATAATTTTTTACTGTCGTAAATTTTAAATACGCCAGGGATTGCCTTTTCTATAGTAAATTATTCAAAAAATAATTTTTTACTGTCGCAAATTTTAAGTGCGCCAGGGATTGCCTTTTCTATAGTAAATTATTCAAAAAATAATTTTTTACTGTCGCAAACTTTAAGTGGGCCAGGGATTGCCTTTTCTATAGTAAATTATTCAAAAAATAATTTTTTACTGTCGCAAATTTTAATTACGCCAGGGATTGCCTTTTCTATAGTAAATTATTCAAAAAATAATTTTTTACTGTCGCAAATTTTAAGTGCGCCAGGGATTGCCTTTTCTATAGTAAATTATTCAAAAAATAATTTTTTACTGTCGCAAACTTTAAGTGCGCCAGGGATTGCCTTTTCTATAGTAAATTATTAAAAAAATAATTTTTTAATGTCCCAAATTTTAAATACGCCAGGGATTGCCTTTTCTATAGTAAATTATTCAAAAAATAATTTTTTACTGTCGCAAATTTTAAGTGCGCCAGGGATTGCCTTTTCTATAGTAAATTATTCAAAAAATAATTTTCAACTGTCGCAAATTTTAATTGCGCCAGGGATTGCCTTTTGTATAGTAAATTATTCAAAAAATAATTTTCAATTGTCGCAAATTTTAATTGCGCCAGGGATTGCCTTTTCTATAGTAAATTATTCAAAAAATAATTTTATACTGTCGCAAATTTTAAATACGCCAGGGATTGCCTTTTCTATAGTAAATTATTCAAAAAATAAATTTCAACTGTCGCAAATTTTAATTACGCCAGGGATTGCCTTTTCTATATTAAATTATTCAAAAAATAATTTTCTACTGTCGCAAATTTTAATTACGCCAGGGATTGCCTTTTCTATAGTAAATTATTCAAAAAATAATTTTTTACTATCGCAAATTTCAAATCCGCCAGGGCTTGCCTTTTCTATAGTAAATTATTCAAAAAATAATTTTCAACTGTCGCAAATTTTAATTACGCCAGGGATTGCCTTTTCTATATTAAATTATTCAAAAAATAATTTTCTACTGTCGCAAATTTTAATTACGCCAGGGATTGCCTTTTCTATAGTAAATTTTTCAAAAAATAATTTTTTACTGTCGCAAATTTTAAATATCCCAGGGATTGCCTTTTCTATAGTAAATTATTCAAAAAATAATTTTCTACTGTCGCAAATTTTAATTACGCCAGGGATTGCCTTTTCTATAGTAAATTTTGCAAAAAAATAATTTTTTACTGTCGCAAATTTTAAATATCCCAGGGATTGCCTTTTCTATAGTAAATTATTCAAAAAATAATTTTTTGCTGTCGCAAATTTTAAATATCCCAGGGATTGCCTTTTCTATAGTAAATTATTCAAAAAATAATTTTCTACTGTCGCAAATTTTAATTACGCCAGGGATTGCCTTTTCTATAGTGAATTATTCAAAAAATAATGTTTTACTGTCGCAAATTTTAATTGCGCCAGGGATTGCCTTTTCTATAGTAAATTATTCAAAAAATAATTTTCTACTGTCGCAAATTTTAATTGCGCATGGGATTGCCTTTTCTATAGTAAATTATTCAAAAAATAATTTTCTACTGTCGCAAATTTCAAATCCGCCAGGGATTGCCTTTTCTATAGTAAATTATTCAAAAAATAATTTTCTACTGTCGCAAATTTTAATTACGCCAGGGATTGCCTTTTCTATAGTAAATTATTCAAAAAATAATTTTTTACTATCGCAAATTTCAAATCCGCCAGGGATTGCCTTTTCTATAGTAAATTATTCAAAAAATAATTTTATACTGTCGCAAATTTTAATTACGCCAGGGATTGCCTTTTCTATAGTAAATTATTCAAAAAATAATTTTCAACTGTCGCAAATTTTAATTACGCCAGGGATTGCCTTTTCTATAGTAAATTATTCAAAAAATAATTTTTTACTGTCGCAAATTTCAAATCCGCCAGGAATTGCCTTTTCTATAGTAAATTATTCAAAAAATATTTTTTTACTGTCGCAAATTTTAATTGCGCCAGGGATTGCCTTTTCTATAGTAAATGTTGCAAAAAAATAATTTTCTACTGTCGCAAATTTTAATTACGCCAGGGATTGCCTTTTCTATAGTAAATTATTCAAAAAATAATTTTTTACTGTCGCAAATTTTAATTACGCCAGGGATTGCCTTTTCTATAGTAAATTTTGCAAAAAAATAATTTTCTACTGTCGCAAATTTTAATTACGCCAGGGATTGCCTTTTCTATAGTAAATTATTCAAAAAATAATTTTCTACTGTCGCAAATTTTAATTACGCCAGGGATTGCCTTTTCTATAGTAAATTATTCAAAAAATAATTTTTTACTGTCGCAAATTTTAAGTGCGCCAGGGATTGCCTTTTCTATAGTAAATTATGCAAAAAATAATTTTTTACAATCGCAAATTTTATTTGCGCCAGGGATTGCCTTTTCTACAGTAAATTTTTCAAAAAATAATTTTTTACTATCGCAAATTTTAATTACGCCAGGGATTGCTTTTTCTATAGTAAATTATTCAAAAAATAATTTTCTACTGTCGCAAATTTTAATTGCGCCAGGGATTGCCTTTTCTGTAGTAAATTATTCAAAAAATAATTTTCAACTGTCGCAAATTTTAATTACGCCAGGGATTGCCTTTTCTATAGTAAATTATTCAAAAAATAATTTTTTACTGTCGCAAATTTCAAATCCGCCAGGGATTGCCTTTTCTATAGTAAATTATTCAAAAAATAATTTTTTACTGTCGCAAATTCTAAATACGCCAGGGATTGCATTTTCTATAGTAAATTATTCAAAAAATAATTTTTTACTGTCGCAAATTTTAAGTGCGCCAGGGATTGCCTTTTTTATAGTAAATTATTAAAAAATTATTTTCAACTGTCGCAAATTTTAATTACGCCAGGGATTGCCTTTTCTATAGTAAATTATTCAAAAAATAATTTTCAACTGTCGCAAATTTTAATTACGCCAGGGATTGCCTTTTCTATAATAAATTATTCAAAAAATAATTTTTTACTGTCGCAAATTTCAAATCCGCAAGGGATTGCCTTTTCTATAGTAAATTATTCAAAAAATAATTTTCTACTGTCGCAAATTTTAATTACGCCAGGGATTGCCTTTTCTATAGTAAATTATTCAAAAAATAATTTTATACTGTCGCCAATTTTAAATACGCCAGGGATTGCCTTTTCTATAGTAAATTATTCAAAAAATAATTTTTTACTGTCGCAAATTTTAATTACGCCAGGGATTGCCTTTTCTATAGTAAATTTTGCAAAAAAATAATTTTCTACTGTCGCAAATTTTAATTACGCCAGGGATTGCCTTTTCTATAGTAAATTATTCAAAAAATAATTTTCTACTGTCGCAAATTTTAATTACGCCAGGGATTGCCTTTTCTATAGTAAATTATTCAAAAAATAATTTTCTACTGTCGCAAATTTTAATTACGCCAGGGATTGCCTTTTCTATAGTAAATTATTCAAAAAATAATTTTTTACTGTCGCAAATTTTAAGTGCGCCAGGGATTGCCTTTTCTATAGTAAATTATTCAAAAAATAATTTTTTACTGTCGCAAATTTTAATTGCGCTAGGGATTGCCTTTTCTACAGTAAATTTTTCAATAAATAATTTTTTACTGTCGCAAATTTTAAGTGCGCCAGGGATTGCCTTTTCTATAGCAAATTATTCAAAAAATAATTTTCAACTGTCGCAAATTTTAATTACGCCAGGGATTGCCTTTTCTATAGTAAATTATTCAAAAAATAATTTTATACTGTCGCAAATTTTAATTACGCCAGGGATTGCCTTTTCTATAGTAAATTATTCAAAAAATAATTTTTTACTGTCGCAAATTTTAAGTGCGCCAGTGATTGCCTTTTCTATAGTAAATTATTCAAAAAATAATTTTTTACTGTCGCAAATTTTAAATACGCTAGGGATTGCCTTTTCTATAGTAAATTATTCAAAAAATAATTTTTTACTGTCGCAAATTTTAAGTGCGCCAGGGATTGCCTTTTCTATAGTAAATTATTCAAAAAATAATTTTCAACTGTCGCAAATTTTAATTGCGCCAGGGATTGCCTTTTGTATAGTAAATTATTCAAAAAATAATTTTCAACTGTCGCAAATTTTAATTGCACCAGGGATTGCCTTTTCTATAGTAAATTATTCAAAAAATAAATTTCAACTGTCGCAAATTTTAATTACACCAGGGATTGCCTTTTCTATAGTAAATTATTCAAAAAATAATTTTTTACTATCGCAAATTTCAAATCCGCCAGGGATTGCCTTTTCTATAGTAAATTATTCAAAATATTAATTTTTTACTGTCGCAAATTTGAATTACGCCAGGGATTGCCTTTTCTATATTAAATTATTCAAAAAATAATTTTCTACTGTCGAAAATTTTAATTGCGCCAGGGATTGCCTTTTCTATAGTAAATTATTCAAAAAATAATTTTATACTGTCGCAAATTTTAATTACGCCAGGGATTGCCTTTTCTATAGTAAATTATTCAAAAAATAATTTTTTACTGTCGCAAATTTTAAATATCCCAGGGATTGCCTTTTCTATAGTAAATTATTCAAAAAATAATTTTCTACTGTCGCAAATTTTAATTACACCAGGGATTGCCTTTTCTGTAGTAAATTATTCAAAAAATAATTTTTTACTGTCGCAAATTTTAAGTGCGCCAGGGATTGCCTTTTCTATAGTAAATTATGCAAAAAATAATTTTTTACTGTCGCAAATTTTAATTGCGCCAGGGATTGCCCTTTCTACAGTAAATTTTTCAAAAAATAATTTTTTACTATCGCAAATTTTAATTACGCCAGGTATTGCCTTTTCTATAGTAAATTATTCAAAAAATAATTTTCTACTGTCGCAAGTTTTAATTGCGCCAGGGATTGCCTTTTCTATAGTAAATTATTCAAAAAATAATTTTCAACTGTCGCAAATTTTAATTACGCCAGGGATTGCCTTTTCTATAGTAAATTAGTCAAAAAATAATTTTTTACTGTCGCAAATTTTAATTACGCCAGGGATTGCCTTTTCTATAGTAAATTATTCAAAAAATAATTTTTTACTGTCGCAAATTTCAAATCCGCCAGGGATTGCCTTTTCTATAGTAAATTATTCAAAAAATAATTTTTTACTGTCGCAAATTTTAAATACGCCAGGTATTGCCTTTTCTATAGTAAATTATTCAAAAAATAATTTTTTACTGTCGCAAATTTTAAGTGCGCCAGGGATTGCCTTTTTTATAGTAAATTATTCAAAAAATAATTTTCAACTGTCGCAAATTTTAATTACGCCAGGGATTGCCTTTTCTATAGTAAATTAATCAAAAAATAATTTTCAACTGTCGCAAATTTTAATTACGCCAGGGATTGCCTTTTCTATAATAAATTATTCAAAAAATAATTTTTTACTGTCGCAAATTTCAAATCCGCCAGGGATTGCCTTTTCTATAGTAAATTATTCAAAAAATAATTTTCTACTGTCGCAAATTTTAATTACGCCAGGGATTGCCTTTTCTATAGTAAATTATTCAAAAAATAATTTTATACTGT
>CAWVNZ010000711.1:0-48134 GCA_963930735.1 Dioctria linearis
TGCGACAGTAAAAAATTAATTTTTGAAAAATTTACTATAAAAAAGGGCAATCCCTAGTGCAATTAAAATTTTGCGACAGTATAAAATTAAATTTTGAAAAATTTACTATAGAAATGGCAATCCCTGGCGTAATTAAAATTTGCGACAGTAAAAAATAATTTTTTGAAAAATTTACTGTAGAAAAGGCAATCCCTGGCGCAATTAAAATTTGCGACAGTATAAAATTATTTTTTGCAAAATTTACTATAGAAAAGGCAATCCCTGGCGAAATTAAAATTTGCGACAGCAAAAAATTAATTTTTGAAAAATTTACTATAGAAAAGGCAATCCCTGGCGTATTTAAAATTTGCGACAGTAAAAAATTAATTTTTGAAAAATTTACTATAGAAAAGGCAATCCCTGGCGCAATTAAAATTTGCGACAGTATAAAATTAAATTTTGAAAAATTTACTCTACAAAAGGCAATCCCTGGCGCAATTAAAATTTGCGACAGTAGAAAATTATTTTTTGAAAAATTTACTATAGAAAAGGCAATCCCTGGCGTATTTAAAATTTGCGACAGTAAAAAATTAATTTTTGAAAAATTTACTATAAAAAAGGCAATCCCTAGCGCAATTAAAATTTTGCGACAGTATAAAATTAAATTTTGAAAAATTTACTATAGAAATGGCAATCCCTGGCGTAATTAAAATTTGCGACAGTAAAAAATAATTTTTTGAAAAATTTACTGTAGAAAAGGCAATCCCTGGCGCAATTAAAATTTGCGACAGTAAAAAATTATTTTTTGCCAAATTTACTATAGAAAAGGCAATCCCTGGCGAAATTAAAATTTGCGACAGCAAAAAATTAATTTTGAAAAATTTACTATAGAAAAGGCAATCCCTGGCGTATTTAAAATTTGCGACAGTAAAAAATTAATTTTTGAAAAATTTACTATAGAAAAGGCAATCCCTGGCGCAATTAAAATTTGCGACAGTAAAAAATTATTTTTTGAAAAATTTACTATAGAAAGGGCAATACCTGGCGTAATTAAAATTTGCGTTAGTAAAAAATTATTTTTTGAAAAATTTACTGTAGAAATGGCAATCCCTGGCGCAATTAAAATTTGCGACAGTAAAAAATTTACTATAGAAAAGGCAATCCCTGGCGTAATTAAAATTTGCGACAGTAAAAAATAATTTTTTGAAAAATTTACTGTAGAAAAGCCAATCCCTGGCGCAATTAAATTTGCGACAGTAAAAAATTAGTTTTTGAAAAATTTACTATAGAAAAGGCAATCCCTGGCGTAATTAAAATTTGCGACAGTAAAAAATTATTTTTGAAAAATTTACTGTAGAAAAGGCAATCCCTGGCGTATTTAAAATTTGCAACAGTAAAAAATTATTTTTTGAAAAATTTACTGTAGAAAAGGCAATCCCTGGCGCAATTAAAATTTGCGACAGTAGAAAATTATTTTTTGCAAAATTTACTATAGAAAAGGCAATCCCTGGCGCAATTAAAATTTGCGACAGTATAAAATTATTTTTTGCAAAATTTACTATAGAAAAGGCAATCCCTGGCGCAATTAAAACTTGCGACAGTAAAAAATTATATTTGAAAAATTTACTATAGAAAAGGCAATCCCTGGCGTAATTAAAATTTGCGACAGTAAAAAAATTATTTTTTGCAACATTTACTATAGAAAAGGCAATCCCTGGCGCAATTAAAATTTGCGACAGTATAAAATTAAATTTTGAAAAATTTACTCTACAAAAGGCAATCCCTGGCGCAATTAAAATTTGCGACAGTAGAAAATTATTTTTTGAAAAATTTACTATAGAAAAGGCAATCCCTGGCGTATTTAAAATTTGCGACAGTAAAAAATTAATTTTTGAAAAATTTACTATAAAAAAGGCAATCCCTAGTGCAATTAAAATTTTGCGACAGTATAAAATTAAATTTTGAAAAATTTACTATAGAAATGGCAATCCCTGGCGTAATTAAAATTTGCGACAGTAAAAAATAATTTTTTGAAAAATTTACTGTAGAAAAGGCAATCCCTGGCGCAATTAAAATTTGCGACAGTAAAAAATTATTTTTTGCAAAATTTACTATAGAAAAGGCAATCCCTGGCGAAATTAAAATTTGCGACAGCAAAAAATTAATTTTGAAAAATTTACTATAGAAAAGGCAATCCCTGGCGTATTTAAAATTTGCGACAGTAAAAAATTAATTTTTGAAAAATTTACTATAGAAAAGGCAATCCTTGGCGCAATTAAAATTTGCGACAGTATAAAATTAAATTTTGAAAAATTTACTCTACAAAAGGCAATCCCTGGCGCAATTAAAATTTGCGACAGTAGAAAATTATTTTTTGAAAAATTTACTATAGAAAAGGCAATCCCTGGCGTATTTAAAATTTGCGACAGTAAAAAATTAATTTTTGAAAAATTTACTATAAAAAAGGCAATCCCTAGCGCAATTAAAATTTTGCGACAGTATAAAATTAAATTTTGAAAAATTTACTATAGAAATGGCAATCCCTGGCGTAATTAAAATTTGCGACAGTAAAAAATAATTTTTTGAAAAATTTACTGTAGAAAAGGCAATCCCTGGCGCAATTAAAATTTGCGACAGTAAAAAATTATTTTTTTGCAAAATTTACTATAGAAAAGGCAATCCCTGGCGAAATTAAAATTTGCGACAGCAAAAAAATAATTTTTGAAAAATTTACTATAGAAAAGGCAATCCCTGGCGTATTTAAAATTTGCGACAGTAAAAAATTAATTTTTGAAAAATTTACTATAGAAAAGGCAATCCCTGGCGCAATTAAAATTTGCGACAGTAAAAAATTATTTTTTGAAAAATTTACTATAGAAAGGGCAATCCCTGGCATAATTAAAATTTGCGTTAGTAAAAAATTATTTTTTGAAAAATTTACTGTAGAAATGGCAATCCCTGGCGCAATTAAAATTTGCGACAGTAAAAAATTTACTATAGAAAAGGCAATCCCTGGCGTAATTAAAATTTGCGACAGTAGAAAATTATTTTTTGCAAAATTTACTATAGAAAAGGCAATCCCTGGCGAAATTAAAATTTGCGACAGCAAAAAATTAATTTTTGAAAAATTTACTATAGAAAAGGCAATCCCTGGCGTATTTAAAATTTGCGACAGTAAAAAATTAATTTTTGAAAAATTTACTATAGAAAAGGCAATCCTTGGCGCAATTAAAATTTGCGACAGTATAAAATTAAATTTTGAAAAATTTACTCTACAAAAGGCAATCCCTGGCGCAATTAAAATTTGCGACAGTAGAAAATTATTTTTTGAAAAATTTACTATAGAAAAGGCAATCCCTGGCGCAATTAAAATTTGCGACAGTAAAAAATTATTTTTTGCCAAATTTACTATAGAAAAGGCAATCCCTGGCGAAATTAAAATTTGCGACAGCAAAAAATTAATTTTTGAAAAATTTACTATAGAAAAGGCAATCCCTGGCGTATTTAAAATTTGCGACAGTAAAAAATTAATTTTTGAAAAATTTACTATAGAAAAGGCAATCCCTGGCGCAATTAAAATTTGCGACAGTAAAAAATTATTTTTTGCAAAATTTACTATAGAAAAGGCAATCCCTGGCGAAATTAAAATTTGCGACAGCAAAAAATTAATTTTTGAAAAATTTACTATAGAAAAGGCAATCCCTGGCGTATTTAAAATTTGCGACAGTAAAAAATTAATTTTTGAAAAATTTACTATAGAAAAGGCAATCCCTGGCGCAATTAAAATTTGCGACAGTAAAAAATTATTTTTTGAAAAATTTACTATAGAAAGGGCAATCCCTGGCATAATTAAAATTTGCGTTAGTAAAAAATTATTTTTTGAAAAATTTACTGTAGAAATGGCAATCCCTGGCGCAATTAAAATTTGCGACAGTAAAAAATTTACTATAGAAAAGGCAATCCCTGGCGTAATTAAAATTTGCGACAGTAGAAAATTATTTTTTGCAAAATTTACTATAGAAAAGGCAATCCCTGGCGAAATTAAAATTTGCGACAGCAAAAAATTAATTTTTGAAAAATTTACTATAGAAAAGGCAATCCCTGGCGTATTTAAAATTTGCGACAGTAAAAAATTAATTTTTGAAAAATTTACTATAGAAAAGGCAATCCTTGGCGCAATTAAAATTTGCGACAGTATAAAATTAAATTTTGAAAAATTTACTCTACAAAAGGCAATCCCTGGCGCAATTAAAATTTGCGACAGTAGAAAATTATTTTTTGAAAAATTTACTATAGAAAAGGCAATCCCTGGCGTATTTAAAATTTGCGACAGTAAAAAATTAATTTTTGAAAAATTTACTATAAAAAAGGCAATCCCTAGCGCAATTAAAATTTTGCGACAGTATAAAATTAAATTTTGAAAAATTTACTATAGAAATGGCAATCCCTGGCGTAATTAAAATTTGCGACAGTAAAAAATAATTTTTTGAAAAATTTACTGTAGAAAAGGCAATCCCTGGCGCAATTAAAATTTGCGACAGTAAAAAATTATTTTTTGCAAAATTTACTATAGAAAAGGCAATCCCTGGCGAAATTAAAATTTGCGACAGCAAAAAAATAATTTTTGAAAAATTTACTATAGAAAAGGCAATCCCTGGCGTATTTAAAATTTGCGACAGTAAAAAATTAATTTTTGAAAAATTTACTATAGAAAAGGCAATCCCTGGCGCAATTAAAATTTGCGACAGTAAAAAATTATTTTTTGAAAAATTTACTATAGAAAGGGCAATACCTGGCATAATTAAAATTTGCGTTAGTAAAAAATTATTTTTTGAAAAATTTACTGTAGAAATGGCAATCCCTGGCGCAATTAAAATTTGCGACAGTAAAAAATTTACTATAGAAAAGGCAATCCCTGGCGTAATTAAAATTTGCGACAGTAGAAAATTATTTTTTGCAAAATTTACTATAGAAAAGGCAATCCCTGGCGAAATTAAAATTTGCGACAGCAAAAAATTAATTTTTGAAAAATTTACTATAGAAAAGGCAATCCCTGGCGTATTTAAAATTTGCGACAGTAAAAAATTAATTTTTGAAAAATTTACTATAGAAAAGGCAATCCTTGGCGCAATTAAAATTTGCGACAGTATAAAATTAAATTTTGAAAAATTTACTCTACAAAAGGCAATCCCTGGCGCAATTAAAATTTGCGACAGTAGAAAATTATTTTTTGAAAAATTTACTATAGAAAAGGCAATCCCTGGCGCAATTAAAATTTGCGACAGTAAAAAATTATTTTTTGCCAAATTTACTATAGAAAAGGCAATCCCTGGCGAAATTAAAATTTGCGACAGCAAAAAATTAATTTTTGAAAAATTTACTATAGAAAAGGCAATCCCTGGCGTATTTAAAATTTGCGACAGTAAAAAATTAATTTTTGAAAAATTTACTATAGAAAAGGCAATCCCTGGCGCAATTAAAATTTGCGACAGTAAAAAATTATTTTTTGAAAAATTTACTATAGAAAGGGCAATCCCTGGCATAATTAAAATTTGCGTTAGTAAAAAATTATTTTTTGAAAAATTTACTGTAGAAATGGCAATCCCTGGCGCAATTAAAATTTGCGACAGTAAAAAATTTACTATAGAAAAGGCAATCCCTGGCGTAATTAAAATTTGCGACAGTAGAAAATTATTTTTTGCAAAATTTACTATAGAAAAGGCAATCCCTGGCGAAATTAAAATTTGCGACAGCAAAAAATTAATTTTTGAAAAATTTACTATAGAAAAGGCAATCCCTGGCGTATTTAAAATTTGCGACAGTAAAAAATTAATTTTTGAAAAATTTACTATAGAAAAGGCAATCCTTGGCGCAATTAAAATTTGCGACAGTATAAAATTAAATTTTGAAAAATTTACTCTACAAAAGGCAATCCCTGGCGCAATTAAAATTTGCGACAGTAGAAAATTATTTTTTGAAAAATTTACTATAGAAAAGGCAATCCCTGGCGTATTTAAAATTTGCGACAGTAAAAAATTAATTTTTGAAAAATTTACTATAAAAAAGGCAATCCCTAGCGCAATTAAAATTTTGCGACAGTATAAAATTAAATTTTGAAAAATTTACTATAGAAATGGCAATCCCTGGCGTAATTAAAATTTGCGACAGTAAAAAATAATTTTTTGAAAAATTTACTGTAGAAAAGGCAATCCCTGGCGCAATTAAAATTTGCGACAGTAAAAAATTATTTTTTGCAAAATTTACTATAGAAAAGGCAATCCCTGGCGAAATTAAAATTTGCGACAGCAAAAAAATAATTTTTGAAAAATTTACTATAGAAAAGGCAATCCCTGGCGTATTTAAAATTTGCGACAGTAAAAAATTAATTTTTGAAAAATTTACTATAGAAAAGGCAATCCCTGGCGCAATTAAAATTTGCGACAGTAAAAAATTAATTTTTGAAAAATTTACTATAAAAAAGGCAATCCCTAGCGCAATTAAAATTTTGCGACAGTATAAAATTAAATTTTGAAAAATTTACTATAGAAATGGCAATCCCTGGCGTAATTAAAATTTGCGACAGTAAAAAATAATTTTTTGAAAAATTTACTGTAGAAAAGGCAATCCCTGGCGCAATTAAAATTTGCGACAGTAAAAAATTATTTTTTGCCAAATTTACTATAGAAAAGGCAATCCCTGGCGAAATTAAAATTTGCGACAGCAAAAAATTAATTTTTGAAAAATTTACTATAGAAAAGGCAATCCCTGGCGTATTTAAAATTTGCGACAGTAAAAAATTAATTTTTGAAAAATTTACTATAGAAAAGGCAATCCCTGGCGCAATTAAAATTTGCGACAGTAAAAAATTATTTTTTGAAAAATTTACTATAGAAAGGGCAATACCTGGCGTAATTAAAATTTGCGTTAGTAAAAAATTATTTTTTGAAAAATTTACTGTAGAAATGGCAATCCCTGGCGCAATTAAAATTTGCGACAGTAAAAAATTTACTATAGAAAAGGCAATCCCTGGCGTAATTAAAATTTGCGACAGTAAAAAATAATTTTTTGAAAAATTTACTGTAGAAAAGCCAATCCCTGGCGCAATTAAAATTTGCGACAGTAAAAAATTAGTTTTTGAAAAATTTACTATAGAAAAGGCAATCCCTGGCGTAATTAAAATTTGCGACAGTAAAAAATTATTTTTTGAAAAATTTACTGTAGAAAAGGCAATCCCTGGCGTATTTAAAATTTGCAACAGTAAAAAATTATTTTTTGAAAAATTTACTGTAGAAAAGGCAATCCCTGGCGCAATTAAAATTTGCGACAGTAGAAAATTATTTTTTGCAAAATTTACTATAGAAAAGGCAATCCCTGGCGCAATTAAAATTTGCGACAGTATAAAATTATTTTTTGCAAAATTTACTATAGAAAAGGCAATCCCTGGCGCAATTAAAACTTGCGACAGTAAAAAATTATATTTTGAAAAATTTACTATAGAAAAGGCAATCCCTGGCGTAATTAAAATTTGCGACAGTAAAAAATTATTTTTTGCAACATTTACTATAGAAAAGGCAATCCCTGGCGCAATTAAAATTTGCGACAGTATAAAATTAAATTTTGAAAAATTTACTCTACAAAAGGCAATCCCTGGCGCAATTAAAATTTGCGACAGTAGAAAATTATTTTTTGAAAAATTTACTATAGAAAAGGCAATCCCTGGCGTATTTAAAATTTGCGACAGTAAAAAATTAATTTTTGAAAAATTTACTATAAAAAAGGCAATCCCTAGTGCAATTAAAATTTTGCGACAGTATAAAATTAAATTTTGAAAAATTTACTATAGAAATGGCAATCCCTGGCGTAATTAAAATTTGCGACAGTAAAAAATAATTTTTTGAAAAATTTACTGTAGAAAAGGCAATCCCTGGCGCAATTAAAATTTGCGACAGTAAAAAATTATTTTTTGCAAAATTTACTATAGAAAAGGCAATCCCTGGCGAAATTAAAATTTGCGACAGCAAAAAATTAATTTTTGAAAAATTTACTATAGAAAAGGCAATCCCTGGCGTATTTAAAATTTGCGACAGTAAAAAATTAATTTTTGAAAAATTTACTATAGAAAAGGCAATCCTTGGCGCAATTAAAATTTGCGACAGTATAAAATTAAATTTTGAAAAATTTACTCTACAAAAGGCAATCCCTGGCGCAATTAAAATTTGCGACAGTAGAAAATTATTTTTTGAAAAATTTACTATAGAAAAGGCAATCCCTGGCGTATTTAAAATTTGCGACAGTAAAAAATTAATTTTTGAAAAATTTACTATAAAAAAGGCAATCCCTAGCGCAATTAAAATTTTGCGACAGTATAAAATTAAATTTTGAAAAATTTACTATAGAAATGGCAATCCCTGGCGTAATTAAAATTTGCGACAGTAAAAAATAATTTTTTGAAAAATTTACTGTAGAAAAGGCAATCCCTGGCGCAATTAAAATTTGCGACAGTAAAAAATTATTTTTTGCAAAATTTACTATAGAAAAGGCAATCCCTGGCGAAATTAAAATTTGCGACAGCAAAAAAATAATTTTTGAAAAATTTACTATAGAAAAGGCAATCCCTGGCGTATTTAAAATTTGCGACAGTAAAAAATTAATTTTTGAAAAATTTACTATAGAAAAGGCAATCCCTGGCGCAATTAAAATTTGCGACAGTAAAAAATTATTTTTTGAAAAATTTACTATAGAAAGGGCAATCCCTGGCATAATTAAAATTTGCGTTAGTAAAAAATTATTTTTTGAAAAATTTACTGTAGAAATGGCAATCCCTGGCGCAATTAAAATTTGCGACAGTAAAAAATTTACTATAGAAAAGGCAATCCCTGGCGTAATTAAAATTTGCGACAGTAAAAAATAATTTTTTGAAAAATTTACTGTAGAAAAGCCAATCCCTGGCGCAATTAAAATTTGCGACAGTAAAAAATTAGTTTTTGAAAAATTTACTATAGAAAAGGCAATCCCTGGCGTAATTAAAATTTGCGACAGTAAAAAATTATTTTTTGAAAAATTTACTGTAGAAAAGGCAATCCCTGGCGTATTTAAAATTTGCAACAGTAAAAAATTATTTTTTGAAAAATTTACTGTAGAAAAGGCAATCCCTGGCGCAATTAAAATTTGCGACAGTAGAAAATTATTTTTTGCAAAATTTACTATAGAAAAGGCAATACCTGGCGCAATTAAAATTTGCGACAGTATAAAATTAAATTTTGAAAAATTTACTATAGAAAAGGCAATCCCTGGCGCAATTAAAATTTGCGACAGTAGAAAATTATTTTTTGCAAAATTTACTATAGAAAGGCAATCCCTGGCGCAATTAAAACTTGCGACAGTAAAAAATTATATTTTGAAAAATTTACTATAGAAAAGGCAATCCCTGGCGTAATTAAAATTTGCGACATTAAAAAATTATTTTTTGCAACATTTACTATAGAAAAGGCAAACCCTGGCGCAATTAAAATTTCCGACAGTATAAAATTAAATTTTGAAAAATTTACTCTACAAAAGGCAATCCGTGGCGCAATTAAAATTTGCGACAGTAGAAAATTATTTTTTGAAAAATTTACTATAGAAAAGGCAATCCCTGGCGTATTTAAAATTTGCGACAGTAAAAAATTATTTTTGAAAAATTTACTATAAAAAAGGCAATCCCTAGCGCAATTAAAATTTTGCGACAGTATAAAATTAAGTTTTGAAAAATTTACTATAGAAATGGCAATCCCTGGCGCAATTAATACTTGCGACAGTAAAAAATTATTTTTTGAAAAATTTACTATAGAAAAGGCAATCCCTGGCGTATTTAAAATTTGCGACAGTAAAAAATTAATTTTTGAAAAATTTACTATAGAAAAGGCAATCCCTGGCGCAATTAAAATTTGCGACAGTAAAAAATTATTTTTTGAAAAATTTACTATAGAAAAGGCAATCCCTGGCGCAGTTAAAATTTGCGACAGTATAAAATTATTTTTTGAAAAATTTACTGTAGAAAAGGCAATCCCTGGCGCAATTAAAATTTGCGACAGTATAAAATTAAATTTTGAAAAATTTACTATAGAAAAGGCAATCCCTGGCGCAATTAAAATTTGCGACAGTAGAAAATTATTTTTTGAAAAATTTACTATAGAAAAGGCAATCCCTGGCGCAATTAAAACTTGCGACAGTAAAAAATTATTTTTTGAAAAATTTACTATAGAAAAGGCAATCCCTAGCGTATTTAAAATTTGCGAGAGTAAAAAATTAATTTTTGAAAAATTTACTATAGAAAAGGCAACACCTGGCGCAATTAAAATTTGCGAAAATAAAAAATTATTTTTTGAAAAATTTACTATAGAAAAGGCAATCCCTGGCGTAATTAAAATTTGCGACAGTAGAAAATTATTTTTTGAAAAATTTACTGTAGAATAGGCAATCCCTGGCGTAATTAAAATTTGCGACAGTAAAAAATTATTTTTTGAAAAATTTACTGTAGAAAAGGCAATCCCTGGCGCAATTAAAATTTGCGACAGTAAAAAATTATTTTTTAAAAAATTTACTATAGAAAAGGCAATCCCTGGCGCAATTAAAATTTGCGACAGTAAAAAATTAAATTTTGAAAAATTTACTGAAGAAAAGGCAATCCCTGGCGCAATTAAAATTTGCGACACTAAAAAATTATTTTTTGAAAAATTTACTGTAGAAAAGGCAATCCCTGGCGTATTTAAAATTTGCGACAGTAAAAAATTATTTTTTGAAAAATTTACTGTAGAAAAGGCAATCCCGGGCGCAATTAAAATTTGCGACAGTAGAAAATTTTTTTTGCAAAATTTAATATAGAAAAGGCAATCCCTGGCGCAATTAAAATTTGCGACAGTATAAAATTAAATTTTGAAAAATTTACTATAGAAAAGGCAATCCCTGGCGCAATTAAAATTTGCGACAGTAGAAAATTATTTTTTGAAAAATTTACTATAGAAAAGGCAATCCCTGGCGCAATTAAAACTTGCGACAGTAAAAAATTATTTTTTGAAAAATTTACTATAGAAAAGGCAATCCCTAGCGTATTTAAAATTTGCGAGAGTAAAAAATTAATTTTTGAAAAATTTACTATAGAAAAGGCAACCCCTGGCGCAATTAAAATTTGCGAAAGTAAAAAATTATTTTTTGAAAAATTTATTATAGAAAAGGCAATCCCTGGCGTAATTAAAATTTGCGACAGTAGAAAATTATTTTTTGAAAAATTTACTGTAGAATAGGCAATCCCTGGCGTAATTAAAATTTGCGACAGTAAAAAATTTACTATAGAAAAGGCAATCCCTGGCGTAATTAAAATTTGCGACAGTAAAAAATAATTTTTTGAAAAATTTACTGTAGAAAAGCCAATCCCTGGCGCAATTAAAATTTGCGACAGTAAAAAATTAGTTTTTGAGAAATTTACTATAGAAAAGGCAATCCCTGGCGTAATTAAAATTTGCGACAGTAAAAAATTATTTTTTGAAAAATTTACTGTAGAAAAGGCAATCCCTGGCGTATTTAAAATTTGCAACAGTAAAAAATTATTTTTTGAAAAATTTACTGTAGAAAAGGCAATCCCTGGCGCAATTAAAATTTGCGACAGTAGAAAATTATTTTTTGCAAAATTTACTATAGAAAAGGCAATCCCTGGCGCAATTAAAATTTGCGACAGTATAAAATTAAATTTTGAAAAATTTACTATAGAAAAGGCAATCCCTGGCGCAATTAAAATTTGCGACAGTAGAAAATTATTTTTTGCAAAATTTACTATAGAAAAGGCAATCGCTGGCGCAATTAAAACTTGCGACAGTAAAAAATTATATTTTGAAAAATTTACTATAGAAAAGGCAATCCCTGGCGTAATTAAAATTTGCGACATTAAAAAATTATTTTTTGCAACATTTACTATAGAAAAGGCAATCCCTGGCGCAATTAAAATTTGCGATAGTATAAAATTAAATTTTGAAAAATTTACTCTACAAAAGGCAATCCGTGGCGCAATTAAAATTTGCGACAGTAGAAAATTATTTTTTGAAAAATTTACTATAGAAAAGGCAATCCCTGGCGTATTTAAAATTTGCGACAGTAAAAAATTATTTTTGAAAAATTTACTATAAAAAAGGCAATCCCTAGCGCAATTAAAATTTTGCGACAGTATAAAATTAAGTTTTGAAAAATTTACTATCCCTGGCGCAATTAAAATTTGCGACAGTATAAAATTAAATTTTGAAAAATTTACTATAGAAAAGGCAATCCCTGGCGTAATTAAAATTTGCGACAGTATAAAATTATTTTTTGAAAAATTTACTGTACAAAAGGCAATCCCTGGCGCAGTTAAAATTTGCGACAGTATAAAATTATTTTTTGAAAAATTTACTGTAGAAAAGGCAATCCCTGGCGCAATTAAAATTTGCGACAGTATAAAATTAAATTTTGAAAAATTTACTATAGAAAAGGCAATCCCTGGCGCAATTAAAATTTGCGACAGTAGAAAATTATTTTTTGAAAAATTTACTATAGAAAAGGCAATCCCTGGCGCAATTAAAACTTGCGACAGTAAAAAATTATTTTTTGAAAAATTTACTATAGAAAAGGCAATCCCTAGCGTATTTAAAATTTGCGAGAGTAAAAAATTAATTTTTGAAAAATTTACTATAGAAAAGGCAACACCTGGCGCAATTAAAATTTGCGAAAGTAAAAAATTATTTTTTGAAAAATTTACTATAGAAAAGGCAATCCCTGGCGTAATTAAAATTTGCGACAGTAGAAAATTATTTTTTGAAAAATTTACTGTAGAATAGGCAATCCCTGGCGTAATTAAAATTTGCGACAGTAAAAAATTATTTTTTGAAAAATTTACTGTAGAAAAGGCAATCCCTGGCGCAATTAAAATTTGCGACAGTAAAAAATTATTTTTTAAAAAATTTACTATAGAAAAGGCAATCCCTGGCGCAATTAAAATTTGCGACAGTAAAAAATTAAATTTTGAAAAATTTACTGAAGAAAAGGCAATCCCTGGCGCAATTAAAATTTGCGACACTAAAAAATTATTTTTTGAAAAATTTACTGTAGAAAAGGCAATCCCTGGCGTATTTAAAATTTGCGACAGTAAAAAATTATTTTTTGAAAAATTTACTGTACAAAAGGCAATCCCTGGCGCAGTTAAAATTTGCGACAGTATAAAATTATTTTTTGAAAAATTTACTGTAGAAAAGGCAATCCCTGGCGCAATTAAAATTTGCGACAGTATAAAATTAAATTTTGAAAAATTTACTATAGAAAAGGCAATCCCTGGCGCAATTAAAATTTGCGACAGTAGAAAATTATTTTTTGAAAAATTTACTATAGAAAAGGCAATCCCTGGCGCAATTAAAATTTGCGGCAGTAAAAAATTATTTTTTGAAAAATTTACTATAGAAAAGGCAATCCCTAGCGTATTTAAAATTTGCGAGAGTAAAAAATTAATTTTTGAAAAATTTACTATAGAAAAGGCAACACCTGGCGCAATTAAAATTTGCGAAAGTAAAAAATTATTTTTTGAAAAATTTACTATAGAAAAGGCAATCCCTGGCGTAATTAAAATTTGCGACAGTAGAAAATTATTTTTTGAAAAATTTACTGTAGAATAGGCAATCCCTGGCGTAATTAAAATTTGCGACAGTAAAAAATTATTTTTTGAAAAATTTACTGTAGAAAAGGCAATCCCTGGCGCAATTAAAATTTGCGACAGTAAAAAATTATTTTTTAAAAAATTTACTATAGAAAAGGCAATCCCTGGCGCAATTAAAATTTGCGACAGTAAAAAATTAAATTTTGAAAAATTTACTGAAGAAAAGGCAATCCCTGGCGCAATTAAAATTTGCGACACTAAAAAATTATTTTTTGAAAAATTTACTGTAGAAAAGGCAATCCCTGGCGTATTTAAAATTTGCGACAGTAAAAAATTATTTTTTGAAAAATTTACTGTAGAAAAGGCAATCCCTGGCGCAATTAAAATTTGCGACAGTAGAAAATTTTTTTTGCAAAATTTAATATAGAAAAGGCAATCCCTGGCGCAATTAAAATTTGCGACAGTATAAAATTAAATTTTGAAAAATTTACTATAGAAAAGGCAATTCCTGGCGCAATTAAAATTTGCGACAGTAGAAAATTATTTTTTGAAAAATTTACTATAAAAAAGGCAATCCCTGGCGCAATTAAAACTTGCGACAGTAAAAAATTATTTTTTAAAAAATTTACTATAGAAAAGGCAATCCCTGGCGCAATTAAAATTTGCGACAGTAAAAAATTAAATTTTGAAAAATTTACTGAAGAAAAGGCAATCCCTGGCGCAATTAAAATTTGCGACACTAAAAAATTATTTTTTGAAAAATTTACTGTAGAAAAGGCAATCCCTGGCGTATTTAAAATTTGCGACAGTAAAAAATTATTTTTTGAAAAATTTACTGTAGAAAAGGCAATCCCTGTCGCAATTAAAATTTGCGACAGTAAAAAATTATTTTTTAAAAAATTTACTATAGAAAAGGCAATCCCTGGCGCAATTAAAATTTGCGACAGTAAAAAATTAAATTTTGAAAAATTTACTGAAGAAAAGGCAATCCCTGGCGCAATTAAAATTTGCGACACTAAAAAATTATTTTTTGAAAAATTTACTGTAGAAAAGGCAATCCCTGGCGTATTTAAAATTTGCGACAGTAAAAAATTATTTTTTGAAAAATTTACTGTAGAAAAGGCAATCCCTGGCGCAATTAAAATTTGCGACAGTAGAAAATTATTTTTTGCAAAATTTAATATAGAAAAGGCAATCCCTGGCGCAATTAAAATTTGCGACAGTATAAAATTAAATTTTGAAAAATTTACTATAGAAAAGGCAATCCCTGGCGCAATTAAAATTTGCGACAGTAGAAAATTATTTTTTGAAAAATTTACTATAGAAAAGGCAATCCCTGGCGCAATTAAAACTTGCGACAATAAAAAATTATTTTTTGAAAAATTTACTATAGAAAAGGCAATCCCTAGCGTATTTAAAATTTGCGAGAGTAAAAAATTAATTTTTGAAAAATTTACTATAGAAAAGGCAACCCCTGGCGCAATTAAAATTTGCGAAAGTAAAAAATTATTTTTTGAAAAATTTACTATAGAAAAGGCAATCCCTTGCGTAATTAAAATTTGCGACAGTAGAAAATTATTTTTTGAAAAATTTACTGTAGAATAGGCAATCCCTGGCGTAATTAAAATTTGCGACAGTAAAAAATTATTTTTTGAAAAATTTACTGTAGAAAAGGCAATCCCTGGCGCAATTAAAATTTGCGACAGTAGAAAATTATTTTTTGCAAAATTTACTATAGAAAAGGCAATCCCTGGCGCAATTAAAACTTGCGACAGTAAAAAATTATATTTTGAAAAATTTACTATAGAAAAGGCAATCCCTGGCGTAATTAAAATTTGCGACATTAAAAAATTATTTTTTGCAACATTTACTATAGAAAAGGCAATCCCTGGCGCAATTAAAATTTGCGACAGTATAAAATTAAATTTTGAAAAATTTACTCTACAAAAGGCAATCCCTGGCGCAATTAAAATTTGCGACAGTAGAAAATTATTTTTTGAAAAATTTACTATAGAAAAGGCAATCCCTGGCGTATTTAAAATTTGCGACAGTAAAAAATTATTTTTGAAAAATTTACTATAAAAAAGGCAATCCCTAGCGCAATTAAAATTTTGCGACAGTATAAAATTAAGTTTTGAAAAATTTACTATAGAAATGGCAATCCCTGGCGCAATTAAAACTTGCGACAGTAAAAAATTATTTTTTGAAAAATTTACTATAAAAAGGCAATCCCTGGCGAATTTAAAATTTGCGACAGTAAAAAATTAATTTTTGAAAAATTTACTATAGAAATGGCAATCCCTGGCGCAATTAAAACTTGCGACAGTAAAAAATTATTTTTTGAAAAATTTACTATAGAAAAGCAATCCCTGGCGAATTTAAAATTTGCGACAGTAAAAAATTAATTTTTGAAAAATTTACTATAGAAAAGGCAATCCCTGGCGCAATTAAAATTTGCGACAGTAAAAAATTATTTTTTGAAAAATTTACTATAGAAAAGGCAATCTCTGGCGCAGTTAAAATTTGCGACAGTATAAAATTATTTTTTGAAAAATTTACTATAGAAAAGGCAATCCTTGGCGCAATTAAAATTCGCGACAATAAAAAATTAAATTTTGAAAAATTTATTGTAGAAAAGGCAAACCCTGGCGCAATTAAAATTTGCGACAGTAAAAAATTAGTTTTTGAATAATTTACTATAGAAAAGGCAATCCCTGGCGTATTTAAAATTTGCGACAGTAAAAAATTAATTTGTGAAAAATTGACTATAGAAAAGGCAATCCTTGGCGCAATTAAAATTTGCGACAGTATAAAATTAAATTTTGAAAAATTTACTATAGAAAAGGCAATCCCTGGCGCAATTAAAATTTGCGACAGTATAAAATTATTTTTTGAAAAATTTACTGTAGAAAAGGCAATCCCTGGCGCAGTTAAAATTTGCGACAGTATAAAATTATTTTTTGAAAAATTTACTGTAGAAAAGGCAATCCCTGGCGCAATTAAAATTTGCGACAGTATAAAATTAAATTTTGAAAAATTTACTATAGAAAAGGCAATCCCTGGCGCAATTAAAATTTGCGACAGTAGAAAATTATTTTTTGAAAAATTTACTATAGAAAAGGCAATCCCTGGCGCAATTAAAACTTGCGACAGTAAAAAATTATTATTTGAAAAATTTACTATAGAAAAGGCAATCCCTAGCGTATTTAAAATTTGCGAGAGTAAAAAATTAATTTTTGAAAAATTTACTATAGAAAAGGCAACCCCTGGCGCAATTAAAATTTGCGAAAGTAAAAAATTATTTTTTGAAAAATTTACTATAGAAAAGGCAATCCCTGGCGTAATTAAAATTTGCGACAGTAGAAAATTATTTTTTGAAAAATTTACTGTAGAATAGGCAATCCCTGGCGTAATTAAAATTTGCGACAGTAAAAAATTATTTTTTGAAAAATTTACTGTAGAAAAGGCAATCCCTGGCGCAATTAAAATTTGCGACAGTAAAAAATTATTTTTTAAAAAATTTACTATAGAAAAGGCAATCCCTGGCGCAATTAAAATTTGCGACAGTAAAAAATTAAATTTTGAAAAATTTACTGAAGAAAAGGCAATCCCTGGCGCAATTAAAATTTGCGACACTAAAAAATTATTTTTTGAAAAATTTACTGTAGAAAAGGCAATCCCTTGCGTATTTAAAATTTGCGACAGTAAAAAATTATTTTTTGAAAAATTTACTGTAGAAAAGGCAATACCTGGCGCAATTAAAATTTGCGACAGTAGAAAATTATTTTTTGCAAAATTCAATATAGAAAATGCAATCCCTGGCGCAATTAAAATTTGCGACAGTATAAAATTAAATTTTGAAAAATTTACTATAGAAAAGGAGATCCCTGGCGCAATTAAAATTTGCGACAGTAGAAAATTATTTTTTGAAAAATTTACTATAGAAAAGGCAATCCCTGGCGCAATTAAAACTTGCGACAGTAAAAAATTATTTTTTGAAAAATTTACTATAGAAAAGGCAATCCCTAGCGTATTTAAAATTTGCGAGAGTAAAAAATTAATTTTTGAAAAATTTACTATAGAAAAGGCAACCCCTGGCGCAATTAAAATTTGCGAAAGTAAAAAATTATTTTTTGAAAAATTTACTATAGAAAAGGCAATCCCTGGCGTAATTAAAATTTGCGACAGTAGAAAATTATTTTTTGAAAAATTTACTGAAGAATAGGCAATCCCTGGCGTAATTAAAATTTGCGACAGTAAAAAATTATTTTTTGAAAAATTTACTGTAGAAAAGGCAATCCCTGGCGCAATTAAAATTTGCGACAGTAAAAAATTATTTTTTAAAAAATTTACTATAGAAAAGGCAATCCCTGGCGCAATTAAAATTTGCGACAGTAAAAAATTAAATTTTGAAAAATTTACTGAAGAAAAGGCAATCCCTGGCGCAATTAAAATTTGCGACACTAAAAAATTATTTTTTGAAAAATTTACTGTAGAAAAGGCAATCCCTGGCGTATTTAAAATTTGCGACAGTAAAAAATTATTTTTTGAAAAATTTACTGTAGAAAAGGCAATCCCTGGCGCAATTAAAATTTGCGACAGTAGAAAATTATTTTTTGCAAAATTAAATATAGAAAATGCAATCCCTGGCGCAATTAAAATTTGCGACAGTATAAAATTAAATTTTGAAAAATTTACTATAGAAAAGGCAATCCCTGGCGCAATTAAAATTTGCGACAGTAGAAAATTATTTTTTGAAAAATTTACTATAGAAAAGGCAATCCCTGGCGCAATTAAAACTTGCGACAGTAAAAAATTATTTTTTGAAAAATTTACTATAGAAAAGGCAATCCCTAGCGTATTTAAAATTTGCGAGAGTAAAAAATTAATTTTTGAAAAATTTACTATAGAAAAGGCAACCCCTGGCGCAATTAAAATTTGCGAAAGTAAAAAATTATTTTTTGAAAAATTTACTATAGAAAAGGCAATCCCTGGCGTAATTAAAATTTGCGACAGTAGAAAATTATTTTTTGAAAAATTTACTGTAGAATAGGCAATCCCTGGCGTAATTAAAATTTGCGACAGTAAAAAATTATTTTTTGAAAAATTTACTGTAGAAAAGGCAATCCCTGGCGCAATTAAAATTTGCGACAGTAAAAAATTATTTTTTAAAAAATTTACTATAGAAAAGGCAATCCCTGGCGCAATTAAAATTTGCCACAGTAAAAAATTAAATTTTGAAAAATTTACTGAAGAAAAGGCAATCCCTGGCGCAATTAAAATTTGCGACACTAAAAAATTATTTTTGAAAAATTTACTGTAGAAAAGGCAATCCCTGGCGTATTTAAAATTTGCGACAGTAAAAAATTATTTTTTGAAAAATTTACTGTAGAAAAGGCAATCCCTGGCGCAATTAAAATTTGCGACAGTAGAAAATTATTTTTTGCAAAATTTAATATAGAAAAGGCAATCCCTGGCGCAATTAAAATTTGCGAAAGTATAAAATTAAATTTTGAAAAATTTACTATAGAAAAGGCAATCCCTGGCGTATTTAAAATTTGCGACAGTAAAAAATTATTTTTTGAAAAATTTACTGTAGAAAAGGCAATCCCTGGCGCAATTAAAATTTGCGACAGTAGAAAATTATTTTTTGAAAAACTTACTATAGAAAAGGCAATCCCTGGCGCAATTAAAACTTGCGACAGTAAAAAATTATTTTTTGAAAAATTTACTATAGAAAAGGCAATCCCTAGCGTATTTAAAATTTGCGAGAGTAAAAAATTAATTTTTGAAAAATTTACTATAGAAAAGGCAACACCTGGCGCAATTAAAATTTGCGAAAGTAAAAAATTATTTTTTGAAAAATTTACTATAGAAAAGGCAATCCCTGGCGTAATTAAAATTTGCGACAGTAAAAAATTATTTTTTGAAAATTTTACTGTAGAAATGGCAATCCCTGGCGCAATTAAAATTTGCGACAGTAAAAAATTATTTTTTGAATAATTTACTATATAAAAGGCAATCCCTGGCGTATTTAAAATTTGCGACAGTAAAAAATTAATTTTTGAAAAATTTACTATAGAAAAGGCAATCCCTGGCGCAATTAAAATTTGCAACAGTAAAGAATTATTTTTTGAAAAATTTACTATAGAAAAGGCAATCCCTGGCGTAATTAAAATTTGCGACAGTAAAAAATTATTTTTTGAAAAATTTACTGTAGAAAAGGCAATCCCTGGCGCAATTAAAATTTGCGACACTAAAAAATTATTTTTTGAAAAATTTACTGTAGAAAAGGCAATCCCTGGCGTATTTAAAATTTGCGACAGTAAAAAATTATTTTTTGAAAAATTTACTGTAGAAAAGGCAATTCCTGGCGCAGTTAAAATTTGCGATAGTATAAAATTATTTTTTGAAAAATTTACTATAGAAAAGGCAATCCCTGGCGAAATTAAAATTTGCGACAGCAAAAAATTAATCTTTGAAAAATTTACTATAGAAAAGATAATCCCTGGCGTAATTAAAATTTGCGACAGTAAAAAATTATTTTTTGAATAATTTACTATAGAAAAGGCAATCCCTGGCGCAATTAAAATTTGCGACAGTAGAAAATTATTTTTTGAAAAATTTACTATAGAAAAGGCAATCCCTGGCGTATTTAAAATTTGCGACAGTAAAAAATTATTTTTTGAATAATTTACTATAGAAAAGGCAATCCCTGGCGCAATAAAAATTTGCGACATTATAAAATTATTTTTTGTAAAATTTACTATAGAAAAGGCAATCCCTGGCGTAATTAAAATTTGCGACAGTAAAAAATTAGTTTTTGAAAAATTTACTATAGAAAAGGCAATCCCTGGCGCAATTAAAATTTGCGACAGTAGAAAATTATTTTTTGCAAAATTTACTAAAGGCAATCCCTGGCGAAATTAAAATTTGCGACCGCAAAAAATTAATTTTTGAAAAATTTACTATAGAAAAGGCAATCCCTGGCGTATTTAAAATTTGCGACAGTAAAAAATTAATTTTTGAAAATTTACTATAGAAAAGGCAACCCCTGGCGCAATTAAAATTTGCGACAGTAAAAAATTATTTTTTGAAAAATTTAATATAGAAAAGGCAATCCCTGGCGTAATTAAAATTTGCGATAGTAAAAAATTATTTTTTGAAAAATTTACTGTAGAATAGGCAATCCCTGGCGTAATTAAAATTTGCGACAGTAAAAAATTATTTTTTGAAAAATTTACTGTAGAAAAGGCAATCCCTGGCGCAATTAAAATTTGCGACAGTAAAAATTAAATTTTGAAAAATTTACTATAGAAAAGGCAATCCCTGGCGTAATTAAAATTTGCGACAGTAAAAAATTAGTTTTTGAAAAATTTACTATTGAAAAGGCAATCCCTGGCGCAATTAAAACTTGCGACAGTAAAAAATTATTTTTTGATAAATTTACTATAGAAAAGGCAATCCCTGGCGTATTTAAACTTTGCGACAGTAAAAAAACTAATTTTTGAAAAATTTACTATAGAAAAGGCAATCCCTGGCGCAATTAAAATTTGCGACAGTAAAAAATTATTTTTTGAAAAATTTACTATAGAAAAGGCAATCCCTGGCGTAATTAAAATTTGCGACAGTAAAAAATTATTTTTTGAAAAATTTACTGTAGAAAAGGCAATGCCTGCCGCAATTAAAATTTGCGACACAAAAAATTAGTTTTTGAAAAATTTACTGTAGAAAAGGCAATTCCTGGCTGTTTTAAAATTTGCGACAGTAAAAAATTATTTTTTGAAAAAATTACTGTAGAAAAGGCAATCCCTGGCGCAATTGAAATTTGCGACAGTAGAAAATTATTTTTTGCAAAATTTACCATAGAAAAGGCAATCCCTGGCGCAATTCAAATTTGCGACAGTATAAAATTAAATTTTGAAAAATTTACTATAGAAAAGGCAATCCCTGGCGTATTTAAAATTTGCGACAGTAAAAAATTATTTTTTGAAAAATTTACTATAGAAAAGGCAATCCCTGCCGTATTTAAAATTTGCGACATTAAAAAATAAGTTTTTGAAAAATTTACTATAGAAAAGGTAATCTCTGGCGCAATTAAAATTTGCGACAGTAGAAAATTATTTTTTGCAAAATTTACTATAGAAAAGGCAATCCCTGGCGAAATTAAAATTTGCGACAGCAAAAAATTAATTTTTGAAAATTTACTATAGAAAAGGCAATCCCTGGCGTATTTAAAATTTGCGACAGTAAAAAATTAATTTTGAAAAATTTACTATAGAAAAGGCAATCCCTGGCGCAGTTAAAATTTGCGACAGTAAAAAATTTTTTTTTGAAAAATTTAATATAGAAAAGGCAATCCCTGCGTAATTAAAATTTGCGATATTAAAAAATTATTTTTGAAAAATTTACTGTAGAATAGGCAATCCCTGGCGTAATTAAAATTTGCGACAGTAAAAAATTATTTTTGAAAATTTACTGTAGAAAAGGCAATCCCTGGCGCAATTAAAATTTGCGACAGTAAAAAATTAAATTTTGAAAAATTTACTATAGAAAAGGCAATCCCTGGCGTAATTAAAATTTGCGACAGTAAAAAATTAGTTTTTGAAAAATTTACTATTGAAAAGGCAATCCCTGGCGCAATTAAAACTTGCGACAGTAAAAAATTATTTTTTGATAAATTTACTATAGAAAAGGCAATCCCTGGCGTATTTAAAATTTGCAACAGTAAAAAACTAATTTTTGAAAAATTTACTATAGAAAAGGCAATCCCTGGCGCAATTAAAATTTGCGACAGTAAAAAATTATTTTTTGAAAAATTTACTATAGAAAAGGCAATCCCTGGCGTAATTAAAATTTGCGACAGTAAAAAATTATTTTTTGAAAAATTTACTGTAGAAAAGGCAATGCCTGGCTCAATTAAAATTTGCGACACAAAAAATTAGTTTTGAAAAATTACTGTAGAAAAGGCAATCCCTGGCGGATTTAAAATTTGCGACAGTCAAAAATTATTTTTTGAAAAAATTACTGTAGAAAAGGCAATCCCTGGCGCAATTGAAATTTGCGACAGTAGAAAATTATTTTTTGCAAAATTTACTATAGAAAAGGCAATCCCTGGCGCAATTCAAATTTGCGACAGTATAAAATTAAATTTTGAAAAATTTACTATAGAAAAGGCAATCCCTGGCGTATTTAAAATTTGCGACAGTAAAAAATTATTTTTTGAAAACATTACTGTAGAAAAGGCAATCCCTGGCGCAATTGAAATTTGCGACAGTAGAAAATTATTTTTTGCAAAATTTACTATAGAAAAGGCAATCCCTGGCGCAATTAAAATTTGCGATAGTATAAAATTAAATTTTGAAAAATTTACTATAAAAAGGCAATCCCTGGCGCAATTAAAATTTGCGACAGTAGAAAATTATTTTTTGAAAAATTTACTGTAGAAAAGGCAATCCCTGGCGTATTTAAAATTTGCGACAGTAAAAAATTAATTTTTGAAAAATTTACTATAGAAAAGGCAATCCCTGGCGCAATTAAAATTTGCGACAGTATAAAATTAATTTTGAAAAATTTACTATAGAAAAGGCAATCTCTGGCGCAATTAAAATTTGCGACAGTAGAAATTATTTTTTGAAAAATTTACTATAGAAAAGGCAATCCCTGGCGAAATTAAATTTGCGACAGCAAAAAAATTAATCTTTGAAAAATTTACTATAGAAAAGATAATCCCTGGCGTAATTAAAATTTGCGAGAGTAAAAAATTATTTTTTGAATAATTTACTATAGAAAAGGCAATCCCTGCCGCAATTAAAATTTGCGACAGTAGAAAATTATTTTTTGAAAAATTTACTATAGAAAAGGCAATCCCTGGCGCAATTAAAATTTGCGACAGTAAAAAATTATTTTTTGAATAATTTACTATAGAAAATGCAATCCCTGGCGTATTTAAAATTTGCGACAGTATAAAATTAAATTTTGAAAAATTTACTATAGAAAAGGCAATCACTGGCGCAATCAAAATTTGCGACAGTAAAAAATTATTTTTTGAAAAATTTGCTGTAGAAAAGGCAATCCCTGGCGCAATTAAAATTTGCGACAGTAGAAAATTATTTTTTGCAAAATTTACTATAGAAAAGGCAATCCCTGGCGCAATTAAAATTTGCGACAGTATAAAATTAAATTTTGAAAAATTTACTATAGAAAAGGCAAACCCTGGCGCAATTAAAATTTGCGAAAATTATATTTTGGCGCCAGGGATTGCCTTTTCTATAGTAAATTATTCAAAAACTAATTTTTTACTGTCGCAAATTTTAATTACGACATGGATTGCCTTTTCTATAGAAAATTTTTCAAAATTTAATTTTATACTGTCGCAAATTTTAAATCCACCAGGGATTGCCTTTTCTATAGTAAATTTTTCACAAATTAATTTTTTACTGTCGCAAATTTTAAATACGCCATGGATTGTCTTTTCTATAGTAAATTATTCACAAATTAATTTTTTACTGTCGCAAATTTTAAATATGCCAGGGATTACATTTTCTATAGTAAATTATTCAAAAAATAATTTTTACTGTCGCAAATTTTAATTGCGACAGGGATTGGCATTTCTATAGTAAATTTTTCACAAATTAATTTTTTACTGTCGCAAATTTTAAATACGCCAGGGATTGTCTTTTCTATAGTAAATTTTTCAAAAATTAATTTTTTACTGTCGCAAATTTTAAATACGCCAGGGATTGTCTTTTCTATAGTAAATTTTTCAAAAATTAATTTTTTACCGTCACAAATTTTAATTACGCAAGGGATTGCCTATTCTATAGTAAATTTTGCAAAAAATAATTTTTTACTGTCGCAAATTTTAAATACGCCAGGGATTGCCTTTTCTATAGTAAATTATTCAAAAAATAATTTTTTACTGTCGCAAATTTTAATTGCGGCAGGGATTGCCTTTTCTATAATAAATTTTTCACAAATAAATTTTTTACTGTCGCAAATTTTAATTACGCTAGGGATTGTCTTTTCTATAGTAAATTTTTCAAAAATTAATTTTTTACTGTCGCAAATTTTAATTACGCCAGGGATTGCCTATTATATAGTAAATTTTGCAAAAAATAATTTTATACATTCGCAAATTTTAAATACGCCAGGGATTGCCTCTTCTATAGTAAATTATTCAAAAAATAATTTTTTACTGTCGCAAACTTTAATTGCGCCAGGGATTGCCTTTTCTATAGTAAATTATTCAAAAAATAATTTTTTACTGTCGCAAATTTTAATTGCGCCAGGGATTGCCTTTCTATAGTAAATTTTTCAAAATTTAATTTTATACTGTCGCAAATTTTAAATACGCCAGGGATTGCCTTTCTATAGTAAATTTTTCAAAATTTAATTTTATACTGTCGCAAATTTTAAATACGCCAGGAATTGCCTTTTCTATAGTAAATTTTTCAAAAATTAATTTTTTACTGTCGCAAATTTTAGATCCGCCAGGGATTGCCTCTTCTGTAGTAAATTATTCAAAAAATAATTTTTTACTGTCGCAAATTTTAATTGCGCCAGGGATTGCCTTTCTATAGTAAATTATTCAAAAAATAATTTTTTACTGTCGCAAATTTTAATTGCGCCAGGGATTGCTTTTTCTATAGTAAATTTTTCAAAATTTAATTTTATGCTGTCGCAAATTTTAATTGCGGCAGGGATTGCCTTTCCTATAGTAAATTTTTCACAAATTAATTTTTTACTGTCGCAAATTTTAAATACGCCAGGGATTGTCCTTTCTATAGTAAATTTTTCAAAAATTAATTCTTTACTCTCGCAAATTTTAAATGCGCCAGGGATTGTCTTTTCTAAAGTAAATTTTTCAAAAATTAATTTTTTACTGTCGCAAATTTTAATTACGCCAGGGATTGCCTATTCTATAGTAAATTTTGCAAAAAATAATTTTTTACTGTCGCAAATTTTAAATACGCCAGGGATTGCCTTTTCTATAGTAAATTATTCAAAAAATAATTTTTTACAGTCGCAAATTTTAATTACGCCAGGGATTGCCTATTCTATAGTAAATTTTGCAAAAAATAATTTTTTATTGTCGCAAATTTTAAATACGCCAGGGATTGCCTTTTCTATAGTAAATTATTCAAAAAATAATTTTTTGCTGTCGCAAATTTTAATTGCGGCAGGGATTGCCTTTTCTATAGTAAATTTTGCAAAAAAATAATTTTTAATGTCGCAAATTTTAAATACGCCAGGGATTGTCTTTTCTATAGTAAATTTTTCAAAAATTAATTTTTTACTGTCGCAAATTTTAAATACGCCAGGGATTGTCTATTCTATAGTAAATTTTTCAAAAATTAATTTTTTACTGTCGCAAATTTTAATTACGCCAGGGATTGCCTTTTCTATAGTAAATTTTTCAGAAATTAATTTTTTACTGTCGCAAATTTTAATTACGCCAGGGATTGCCTATTCTATAGTAAATTTTGCAAAAAATAATTTTTTACTGTCGCAAATTATAAATACGCCAGGTATTGCCTTTTCTATAGTAAATTATTCAAAAAATAATTTTTTACTGTCGCAAATTTTAATTACGCCAGGGATTGCCTATTTTATAGTAAATTTTGCAAAAAATAATTTTTTACTGTCGCAAATTTTAAATACGCCAGGGATTGCCTGTTCTATAGTACATTATTCAAAAAATAATTTTTTACTGTCGCAAATTTTAATTGCGGCAGGGATTGCCTTTTCTATAGTAAATTTTTCACAAATTAATTTTATACTGTCGCAAATTTTAAATACGCCAGGGATTGCGTCTTCTATAGTAAATTATTCAAAAAATAATTTTTTACTGTCGCAAATTTTAATTGCGGAAGGGATTGCCTTTTCTATAGTAAATTTTTCAAAATTTAATTTTATACTGTCACAAATTTTAAATACGCCATGGATTGCCTTTTCTACAGTAAATTATGCAAAAAATAATTTTTTACTGTCGCAAATTTTAATTGCGCCAGGGATTGCCTTTTCTATAGTAAATTATTCAAAAAATAATTTTTTACTGTCGCAAATTTTAATTGCGCCAGGGATTGCCTATTCTATAGTAAATTTTGCAAAAAATAATTTTTTACCCTCGCAAATTTTAAATACGCCAGGGATTGCCTTTTCTATAGTAAATTATTCAAAAAATAATTTTTTACTGTCGCACATTTTAATTGCGCCAGGGATTGCCTTTTCTATAGTAAATTATTCAAAAAATAATTTTTTACTGTCGCAAATTTTAAATACCCCAGGGATTGTCTTTTCTATAGTAAATTTTTCAAAAATTAATTTTTTACTGTCGCAAATTTTAAATACGCCCGGGATTGTCTTTTCTATAGTAAATTTTTCAAAAATTAATTTTTTACTGTCGCAAATTTTAATTACGCCAGGGATTGCCTATTCTATAGTAAATTTTTCAAAAATTAATTTTTTACTGTCACAAATTTTAAATACGCCAGGGATTGTCTTTTCTATAGTAAAATTTTCAAAAATTAATTTTTTACGGTCGCAAATTTTGAATACGCCAGGGATTGCCTTCTCTATAGTAAATTATTCAAAAAATAATTTTTTACTGTCGCAAATTTTAATTGCGGCAGGGATTGCCTTTTCTATAGTAAATTTTTCACAAATTAATTTTTTACTGTCGCAAATTTTAAATACGCCAGGGATTGTCTTTTCTATAGCAAATTTTTCAAAAATTAATTTTTTACTGTCGCAAATTTTAAATACGCCAGGGATTGCCTTTTCTATAGTAAATTTTTCAAAAATTAATTTTTTACTGTCGCAAATTTTAATTACGCCTGGGGTTGCTTATTCTATAGTAAATTTTGCAAAAAAACAATTTTTTACTGTCGCAAATTTTAATTGCGCCAGGTACTGCCTTTTCTATAGTAAATTATTCAAAAAATAATTTTTTACTGTCGCAAATTTTAATTGCGCCAGGGATTGCTTTTTCTATAGTAAATTTTTCAAAATTTAATTTTATGCTGTCGCAAATTTTAATTGCGGCAGGGATTGCCTTTCCTATAGTAAATTTTTCACAAATTAATTTTTTACTGTCGCAAATTTTAAATACGCCAGGGATTGTCCTTTCTATAGTAAATTTTTCAAAAATTAATTCTTTACTCTCGCAAATTTTAAATGCGCCAGGGATTGTCTTTTCTAAAGTAAATTTTTCAAAAATTAATTTTTTACTGTCGCAAATTTTAATTACGCCAGGGATTGCCTATTCTATAGTAAATTTTGCAAAAATTAATTTTTTACTGTCGCAAATTTTAATTACGCCAGGGATTGCCTTTTCTATAGTAAATTTTTCAAAAATTAATTTTTTACTGTCGCAAATTTTAATTACGCCAGGGATTGCCTATTCTATAGTAAATTTTTCAAAAATTAATTTTTTACTGTCGCAAATTTTAATTACGCCAGGGATTGCCTTTTCTATAGTAAATTTTTCAAAAATTAATTTTTTACTGTCGCAAATTTTAATTACGCCAGGGATTGCCTATTCTATAGTAAATTTTGCAAAGAATAATTTTTTACTGTCGCAAATTATAAATACGCCAGGTATTGCCTTTTCTATAGTAAATTATTCAAAAAATAATTTTTTACTGTCGCAAATTTTAATTACGCCAGGGATTGCCTATTTTATAGTAAATTTTGCAAAAAATAATTTTTTACTGTCGCAAATTTTAAATACGCCAGGGATTGCCTGTTCTATAGTACATTATTCAAAAAATAATTTTTTACTGTCGCAAATTTTAATTGCGGCAGGGATTGCCTTTTCTATAGTAAATTTTTCACAAATTAATTTTATACTGTCGCAAATTTTAAATACGCCAGGGATTGCGTCTTCTATAGTAAATTATTCAAAAAATAATTTTTTACTGTCGCAAATTTTAATTGCGGAAGGGATTGCCTTTTCTATAGTAAATTTTTCAAAATTTAATTTTATACTGTCGCAAATTTTAAATACGCCATGGATTGCCTTTTCTACAGTAAATTATGCAAAAAATAATTTTTTACTGTCGCAAATTTTAATTGCGCCAGGGATTGCCTTTTCTATAGTAAATTATTCAAAAAATAATTTTTTACTGTCGCAAATTTTAATTGCGCCAGGGATTGCCTATTCTATAGTAAATTTTGCAAAAAATAATTTTTTACCCTCGCAAATTTTAAATACGCCAGGGATTGCCTTTTCTATAGTAAATTATTCAAAAAATAATTTTTTACTGTCGCAAATTTTAATTGCGCCAGGGATTGCCTTTTCTATAGTAAATTATTCAAAAAATAATTTTTTACTGTCGCAAATTTTAAATACCCCAGGGATTGTCTTTTCTATAGTAAATTTTTCAAAAATTAATTTTTTACTGTCGCAAATTTTAAATACGCCCGGGATTGTCTTTTCTATAGTAAATTTTTCAAAAATTAATTTTTTACTGTCGCAAATTTTAATTACGCCAGGGATTGCCTATTCTATAGTAAATTTTTCAAAAATTAATTTTTTACTGTCACAAATTTTAAATACGCCAGGGATTGTCTTTTCTATAGTAAAATTTTCAAAAATTAATTTTTTACGGTCGCAAATTTTGAATACGCCAGGGATTGCCTTCTCTATAGTAAATTATTCAAAAAATAATTTTTTACTATCGCAAATTTTAATTGCGGCAGGGATTGCCTTTTCTATAGTAAATTTTTCACAAATTAATTTTTTACTGTCGCAAATTTTAAATACGCCAGGGATTGTCTTTTCTATAGCAAATTTTTCAAAAATTAATTTTTTACTGTCGCAAATTTTAAATACGCCAGGGATTGCCTTTTCTATAGTAAATTTTTCAAAAATTAATTTTTTATTGTCGCAAATTTTAATTACGCCAGGGGTTGCCTATTCTATAGTAAATTTTGCAAAAAAACAATTTTTTACTGTCGCAAATTTTAATTGCGCCAGGTACTGCCTTTTCTATAGTAAATTATTCAAAAAATAATTTTTCACTGTCGCAAATTTAACTGCGCCAGGAATTGCCTATTCTATAGTAAATTTTGCAAAAAATAATTTTTTACTGTCGCAAATTTTAAAAACGCCAGGGATTGTCTTTTCTATAGTAAATTTTTCAAAAATTAATTTTTTACTGTCGCAAATTTTAAATACACCAGGGATTGTCTTTTCTATAGTAAATATTTCAAAAATTAATTTTTTACTGTCGCAAATTTTAATTACGCCAGTGATTGCATATTCTATAGTAAGTTTTGCAAAAAATAATTTTTTACTGTCGCAAATTTTAATTACGCCAGGGATTGCCTATTCTATACTAAATTTTTCAAAAATTAATTTTTTACTGTCGCAAATTTTAAATCCGCCAGGGATTGCCTCTTCTATATTTAATTATTCAAAAAATAATTTTTTACTGTCGCAAATTTTAATTCCGCCAGGGATTGCCTTTTCTACAGTAAATTATGCAAAAACTAATTTTTTACTGTCGCTAATTTTAATTGCGCCAGGGATTGCCTTTTCTATAGTAAATTATTCAAAAAATAATTTTTTACTGTCGCAAATTTTAATTGCGCCAGGGATTGGCTATTCTATAGTAAATTTTGCAAAAAATAATTTTTTATTCTCGCAAATTTTAATTGCGGCAGGGATTGCCTTTTCTATAGTAAATTTTTCACAAATTAATTTTTTACTGTCGCAAATTTTAAATACGCCAGGGATTGTCTTTTCTATAGTAAATTTTTCAAAAATTAATTTTTTACTGTCGCAAATTTTAAATACGCCAGGGATTGCCTTTTCTATAGTAAATTTTTCAAAAATTAATTTTTACTGTCGCAAATTTTAATTACGCCAGGGATTGCCTATTCTATAGTAAATTTTGCAAAAAATAATTTTTTACTGTCGCAAATTTTAATTGCGCCAGGTATTGCCTTTTCTATAGTAAATTATTCAAAAAATAATTTTTTACTGTCGCAAATTTTAATTGCGCCAGGGATTGCCTATTCTATAGTAAATTTTGCAAAAAATATTTTTTTACTGTCGCAAATTTTAAATACGCCAGGGATTGTCTTTTCTATAGTAAATTTTTCAAAAATTAATTTTTTACTGTCGCAAATTTTAAATACGCCAGGTATTGTCTTTTCTATAGTAAATTTTTCAAAAATTAATTTTTTGCTGTCGCAAATTTTAATTACGCCAGGGATTGCCTATTCTATAGTAAATTTTGAAAAAAAATAATTTTTTACTGTCGCAAATTTTAAATACGCCAGGGATTGCCTTTTCTATAGTAAATTATTCAAAAAATAATTTTTTACTGTCGCAAATTTTAATTACGCCAGGGATTGCCTATTCTATAGTAAATTTTGCAAAAAATAATTTTTTACTGTCGCAAATTTTAAATACGCCAGGGATTGCCTTTTCTATAGTAAATTATTCAAAAAATAATATTTTACTGTCGCAAATTTTAATTGCGGCAGGGATTGCCTTTTCTATAGTAAATTTTTCACAAATTAATTTTTTACTGTCGCAAATTTTAAATACGCCAGGGATTGTCTTTTCTATAGTAAATTTTTCAAAAATTAATTTTTTACTGTCGCAAATTTTAAATACGCCAGGGATTGTCTTTTCTATAGTAAATTTTTCAAAAATTTATTTTTTACTGTCGCAAATTTTAATTACGCCAGGGATTGCCTATTCTATAGTAAATTTTGCAAAAAATAATTTTTTACTGTCACAAATTTTAAATACGCCAGGGATTGTCTTTTCTATAGTAAAATTTTCAAAAATTAATTTTTTACGGTCGCAAATTTTGAATACGCCAGGGATTGCCTTCTCTATAGTAAATTATTCAAAAAATAATTTTTTACTGTCGCAAATTTTAATTGCGGCAGGGATTGCCTTTTCTATAATAAATTTTTCACAAATTAATTTTTTACTGTCGCAAATTTTAAATACGCCAGGGATTGTCTTTTCTATAGCAAATTTTTCAAAAATTAATTTTTTACTGTCGCAAATTTTAAATACGCCAGGGATTGCCTTTTCTATAGTCAATTTTTCAAAAATTAATTTTTTACTGTCGCAAATTTTAATTACGCCAGGGGTTGCCTATTCTATAGTAAATTTTGCAAAAAAACAATTTTTTACTGTCGCAAATTTTAATTGCGCCAGGTACTGCCTTTTCTATAGTAAATTATTCAAAAAATAATTTTTCACTGTCGCAAATTTAACTGCGCCAGGAATTGCCTATTCTATAGTAAATTTTGCAAAAAATAATTTTTTACTGTCGCAAATTTTAAAAACGCCAGGGATTGTCTTTTCTATAGTAAATTTTTCAAAAATTAATTTTTTGCTGTCGCAAATTTTAAATACACCAGGGATTGTCTTTTCTATAGTAAATATTTCAAAAATTAATTTTTTACTGTCGCAAATTTTAATTACGCCAGTGATTGCATATTCTATAGTAAGTTTTGCAAAAAATAATTTTTTACTGTCGCAAATTTTAATTACGCCAGGGATTGCCTATTCTATACTAAATTTTTCAAAAATTAATTTTTTACTGTCGCAAATTTTAAATCCGCCAGGGATTGCCTCTTCTATATTTAATTATTCAAAAAATAATTTTTTACTGTCGCAAATTTTAATTCCGCCAGGGATTGCCTTTTCTACAGTAAATTATGCAAAAACTAATTTTTTACTGTCGCTAATTTTAATTGCGCCAGGGATTGCCTTTTCTATAGTAAATTATTCAAAAAATAATTTTTTACTGTCGCAAATTTTAATTGCGCCAGGGATTGGCTATTCTATAGTAAATTTTGCAAAAAATAATTTTTTATTCTCGCAAATTTTAATTGCGGCAGGGATTGCCTTTTCTATAGTAAATTTTTCACAAATTAATTTTTTACTGTCGCAAATTTTAAATACGCCAGGGATTGTCTTTTCTATAGTAAATTTTTCAAAAATTAATTTTTTACTGTCGCAAATTTTAAATACGCCAGGGATTGCCTTTTCTATAGTAAATTTTTCAAAAATTAATTTTTACTGTCGCAAATTTTAATTACGCCAGGGATTGCCTATTCTATAGTAAATTTTGCAAAAAATAATTTTTTACTGTCGCAAATTTTAATTGCGCCAGGTATTGCCTTTTCTATAGTAAATTATTCAAAAAATAATTTTTTACTGTAGCAAATTTTAATTGCGCCAGGGATTGCCTATTCTATAGTAAATTTTGCAAAAAATATTTTTTTACTGTCGCAAATTTTAAATACGCCAGGGATTGTCTTTTCTATAGTAAATTTTTCAAAAATTAATTTTTTACTGTCGCAAATTTTAAATACGCCAGGTATTGTCTTTTCTATAGTAAATTTTTCAAAAATTAATTTTTTGCTGTCGCAAATTTTAATTACGCCAGGGATTGCCTATTCTATAGTAAATTTTGAAAAAAAATAATTTTTTACTGTCGCAAATTTTAAATACGCCAGGGATTGCCTTTTCTATAGTAAATTATTCAAAAAATAATTTTTTACTGTCGCAAATTTTAATTACGCCAGGGATTGCCTATTCTATAGTAAATTTTGCAAAAAATAATTTTTTACTGTCGCAAATTTTAAATACGCCAGGGATTGCCTTTTCTATAGTAAATTATTCAAAAAATAATATTTTACTGTCGCAAATTTTAATTGCGGCAGGGATTGCCTTTTCTATAGTAAATTTTTCACAAATTAATTTTTTACTGTCGCAAATTTTAAATAGGCCAGGGATTGTCTTTTCTATAGTAAATTTTTCAAAAATTAATTTTTTACTGTCGCAAATTTTAAATACGCCAGGGATTGTCTTTTCTATAGTAAATTTTTCAAAAATTTATTTTTTACTGTCGCAAATTTTAATTACGCCAGGGATTGCCTATTCTATAGTAAATTTTGCAAAAAATAATTTTTTACTGTCGCAAATTTTAAATACGCCAGGGATTGCCTTTTCTATAGTAAATTATTCAAAAAATAATTTTTTACTGTCGCAAATTTTAATTGCGGTAGGGATTGCCTTTTCTATAGTAAATTTTTCACAAATTAATTTTTTACTGTCGCAAATTTTAATTGGGGCAGGGATTGCCTTTTCTATAGTAAATTTTTCACAAATTAATTTTTTACTGTCGCAAATTATAATTGCGGCAGGGATTGCCTTTTCTATAGTAAATTTTGCAAAAAATAATTTTTTACTGTCGCAAATTTTAATTACGCCAGGGATTGCCTATTCTATAGTAAATTTTTCAAAAATTAATTTTTTACTGTCGCAAATTTTAAATACGCCAGGGATTGTCTTTTCTATAGTAAATTTTTCAAAAATTAATTTCTTACTGTCGCAAATTTTAATTACGCCAGGGATTGCCTATTCTATAGTAAATTTTGCAAAAAATAATTTTTTACTGTCGCAAATTTTAAATACGCCAGGGATTGCCTTTTCTATAGTAAATTATTCAAAAAATAATTTTTTACTGTCGCAAATTTTAATTGCGGCAGGGATTGCCTTTTCTATAGTAAATTTTTCACAAATTAATTTTTTACTGTCGCAAATTTTTAATACGCCAGGGATTGTCTTTTCTATAGTAAATTTTTCAAAAATTAATTTTTTTCTGTCGCAAACTTTAATTACGCCAGGCATTGCCTATTCTATAGTAAATATTGCAAAAAATAATTTTTTACTGTCGCAAATTTTTAATACGCCAGGGATTGCCTTTTCTATAGTAAATTATTCAAAAAATAATTTTTTTCTATCGCAAATTTTAATTACGCCAGGGATTGCCTATTCTATAGTAAATTTTGCAAAAAAATAATTGTTTACTGTCGGAAATTTTAAATAAGCCAGGGATTACCTTTTCTATAGTAAATTATTCAAAAAATAATTTTTTACTGTCGCAAATTTTAAATCCGCCAGGGATTGCCTTTTCTATAGTAAATTTTTCAAAAAAGAATTTTTTACTGTCGCAAATTTTAAATACGCCAGGGATTGTCTTTTCTATAGTAAATTTTTCAAAAATTAATTTTTTACTGTCGCAAATTTTAAATACGCCAGGGATTGTCTTTTCTATAGTAAATTTTTCAAAAATTAATTTTTTACTGTCGCAAATTTTAATTACGCCAGGGATTGTCTCTTCTATAGTAAATTTTTCAAAAATTAATTTTTTACTGTCGCAAATTTTAATTACGCCAGGGATTGCCTATTCTATAGTAAATTTTTCAAAAATTAATTTTTTACTGTCGCAAATTTTAAATACGCCAGGGATTGTCTTTTCTATATTAAATTTTTCAAAAATTAATTTTTTACTGTCGCAAATTTTAACAACGACAGGGATTGACTATTCTATAGTAAATTTTGCAAAAATAATTTTTTACTGTCGCTAATTTTAAATACGCCAGGGATTGCCTTTTCTATAGTAAATTATTCAAAAAATAATTTTTTACTGTCCCAAATTTTAATTGCGGCAGGGATTGCCTTTTCTTTAGTAAATTTTTCAAAAAATAATTTTTTACTGTCGCAAATTTTAAATACGCCAGGGATTGCTTTTGCTATAGTAAATTGTGCAAAAAATAATTTTTTACTGTCGCAAATTTTTAATACGCCAGGGATTGCCTTTTCTATAGTTAATTATTCAAAAAATAATTTTTTACTATCGCAAATTTTAATTACGACAGGGATTGCCTATTCTATAGTAAATTTTGCAAAAAATAATTTTTTACTGTCGCAAATTTTAAATACGCCAGGCATTGCCTTTTCTATAGTAAATTATTCAAAAAATAATTTTTTACTGTCGCAAATTTTAAATCCGCCAGGGATTGCCTTTTCTATAGTAAATTATTCAAAAAAATAATTTTTTACTGTCGCAAATTTTAAATACGCCAGGGATTGTCTTTTTTATAGTAAATTTTTCAAAAATTAAATTTTTCCTGTCGCAAATTTTAAATACGCCAGGGATTGTCTTTTCTATAGTAAATTTTTCAAAAATTAATTTTTTACTGTCGCAAATTTTAATTACGCCAGGGATTGTCTCTTCTATAGTAAATTTTTCAAAAATTAATTTTTTTCTGTCGCAAATTTTACTTACGCCAGGGATTGCCTATTCTATAGTAAATTTTTCAAAAATTAATTTTTTACTGTCGCAAACTTTAAATACGCCAGGGATTGTCTTTTCTATATTAAATTTTTCAAAAATTAATTTTTTACTGTCGCAAATTTTAATAACGCCAGGGATTGACTATTCTATAGTAAATTTTGCAAAAAATAATTTTTTACTCTCGCTAATTTTAAATACGCCAGGGATTGCCTTTTCTATAGTAAATTATTCAAAAAATAATTTTTTACTGTCGCAAATTTTAATTGCGGCAGGGATTGCCTTTTCTTTAGTAAATTTTTCAAAAATTAATTTTTTACTGTTGCAAATTTAAATACGCCAGGGATTGTCTTTTCTATAGTAAATTTTTCAAAAATTAATTTTTTACTGTCGCAAATTTCAATTACGCCAGGAATTGCCTATTCTATAGTAAATTTTTCAAAAATTAATTTTTTACTGTCGCAAATTTTAAATACGCCAGGGATTGTCTTTTCTATAGTAAATTTTTCATAAATTAATTTTTTACTGTCGCAAATTTTAAATACGCCATGTATTGCCTTTTCGACAGTAAATTATTCAAAAAATAATTTTTTACTGTCGCAAATTTTAATTGCGGCAGGGATTGCCTTTTCTATAGTAAATTTTTCACAAATTAATTTTTTACTGTCGCAAATTTTAAATACGCCAGGGATTGTCACTTCTATAGTAAATTTTTCAAAAATTAATTTTTTACTGTCGCAAATTTTAAATACACCAAGGATTGCTTTTTCTATAGTAAATTTTAAAAAATTAATTTTTTACTGTCGCAAATTTTAATTGCGGCAGGGAGTGCGTTTTCTACAGTAAATTTTTCAAAAAATAATGTTTTACTGTCGCAAATTTTAATTGCGCCAGGGTTTGCCTTTTCTACAGTAAATTCTGCAAATAATAATTTTTTACTGTCGCAAATTTTAATTGCGCCAGGGATTGCCTTTTCTACAGTAAATTTTTCAAAAAATAATTTTTTACTGTCGCAAATTTTAAATACGCCAGGGATTGCCTTTTCTATAGTAAATTTTTCAAAAAATAATTTTTTACTGTCGCAAATTTTAAATACGCCAGGGATTGTCTTTTCTATAGTAAATTTTTCAAAAATTAATTTTTTACTGTCGCAAATTTTAAATACGCCAGGGATTGTCTTTGCTATAGTAAATTTTTCAAAAATTAATTTTTTACTGTCGCAAATTTTAATTACGCCAGGGATTGTCTCTTCTATAGTAAATTTTTCAAAAATTTATTTTTTACTGTCGCAAATTTTAAATACGCCAGGGATTGTCTTTTCTATAGTAAATTTTTCAAAAATTAATTTTTTACTGTCGCAAATTTTAATTACGCCAGGGATTGCCTATTCTATAGTAAATTTTTCAAAAATTAATTTTTTACTGTCGCAAATTTTAAATACGCCAGGGATTGTCTTTTCTATATTAAATTTTTCAAAAATTAATTTTTTATTGTCGCAAATTTTAATAAGGCCAGGGATTGACTATTCTATAGTAAATTTTGCAAACAATAATTTTTTACTGTCGCTAATTTTAAATACGCAAGGGATTGCCTTTTCTATAGTAAATTATTCAAAAAATAATTTTTTACTGTCGCAAATTTTAATTGCGGCAGGGATTGCCTTTTCTTTAGTAAATTTTTCAAAAAATAATTTTTTACTGTCGCAAATTTTAAATACGCCAGGGATTGCCTTTGCTATAGTAAATTTTGCAAAAAATAATTTTTTACTGTCGCAAATTTTAAATACGCCAGGGATTGCATTTTCTATAGTAAATTATTAAAAAATAATTTTTTACTGTCGCAAATTTTAATTGCAGCAGGGATTGCCTTTTCTACAGTAAATTTTTCAAAAAATAATTTTTTACTGTCGCAAATTTTAATTGCGCCAGGGATTGCTTTTCGATAGTAAATTTTGCAAAAAATAATTTTTTACTGTCGCAAATTTTAATTGCGCCAGGGATTGCCTTTTCTACAGTAAATTTTTCAAAAAATAATTTTTTACTGTCGCAAATTTTAAATACGCCAGGGGTTGCCTTTTCTATAGTAAATTATTCAAAAAATAATTTTTTACTGTCGCAAATTTTAATTACGCCAGGGATTGCCTATTCTACAATAAATTTTGCAAAAAATAATTTTTTACTGTCGCAAATTTTAAATACGCCAGGGATTGCCTTTTCTATAGTAAATTATTCAAAAAATAATTTTTTACTGTCGCAAATTTTAAATCCGCCAGGGATTGCCTTTTCTATAGTAAATTTTTCAAAAAATAATTTTTTACTGTCGCAAATTTTAAATACATTAGGGATTGTCTTTTCTATAGTAAATTTTTCAAAAATTAATTTTTTACTGTCGCAAATTTTAAATACGCCAAGTATTGTCTTTTCTATAGTAAATTTTTCAAAAATTAATTTTTTACTGTCGCAAATTTTAATTACGCCAGGGATTGTCTTTTCTATAGTAAATTTTTCAAAAATTAATTTTTTAATGTCACAAATTTTAAATACGCCAGGGATTGTCTTTTCTATAATAAATTTTTCAAAAATTAATTTTTTACTGTCGCAAATTTTAATTACGCCAGGGATTGCCAATTCTATAGTAAATTTTTCAAAAAATAATTGCTTACTGTCGCAAATTTTAAATACGCCAGGGATTGTCTTTTCTATAGTAAATTTTTCAAAAATTAATTTTTTACTGTCGCAAATTTTAAATACACCAGGGATTGCTTTTTCTATAGTAAATTTTAAAAAATTAATTTTTTACTGTCGCAAATTTTAATTGCGGCAGGGAGTGCGTTTTCTACAGTAAATTTTTCAAAAAATAATGTTTTACTGTCGCAAATTTTAATTGCGCCAGGGTTTGCCTTTTCTACAGTAAATTTTGCAAATAATAATTTTTTACTGTCGCAAATTTTAATTGCGCCAGGGATTGCCTTTTCTACAGTAAATTTTTCAAAAAATAATTTTTTACTGTCGCAAATTTTAAATACGCCAGGGATTGCCTTTTCTATAGTAAATTTTTCAAAAAATAATTTTCTACTGTCGCAAATTTTAATTACGCCATGGATTGCTTTTTCTATAGTAAATTTTTCAAAATTTAATTTTATACTGTCGCAAATTTTAAATACGCCGGGGATTGCCTTTTCTATAGTAAATTATTCAAAAATTAATTTTTTTACTGTCGCAAATTTTAAATCCGCCAGAGATTCCCTTTTCTAGAGAAAATTTTTCAAAAAATAATTTCTTACTGTTGCAAATTTTAATTACGTCAGGGATTGTCTTTTCTATAGTAAATTATTCAAAAAATAATTTTTTACTGTAGCAAATTTTAATTGCGGCAGGGATTGCCTTTTCTATAGTAAATTTTGCAAAAAATAATTTTTTACTGTCGCTAATTTTAAATACGCCAGGGATTGCCTTTTCTATAGTAAATTATTCAAAAAATAATTTTTTACTGTCGCAAATTTTAATTGCGGCAGGGATTGCCTTTTCTTTAGTAAATTTTTCAAAAAATAATTTTTTACTGTCGCAAATTTTAAATACGCCAGGGATTGCCTTTGCTGTAGTAAATTTTGCAAAAAATAATTTTTTACTGTCGCAAATTTTAAATACGCCAGGGATTGCATTTTCTATAGTAAATTATTCAAAAAATAATTTTTTACTGTCGCAAATTTTAATTGCAGCAGGGATTGCCTTTTCTACAGTAAATTTTTCAAAAAATATTTTTTTACTGTCGCAAATTTTAATTGCGCCAGGGAATGCCTTTTCGATAGTAAATTTTGCAAAAAAAAAAAATTTTTTACTGTCGCAAATTTTAATTGCGCCAGGGATTGCCTTTTCTACAGTAAATTTTTCAAAAAATAATTTTTTACTGTCGCAAATTTTAAATACGCCAGGGATTGCCTTTTCTATAGTAAATTATTCAAAAAATAATTTTTTACTGTCGGAAATTTTAATTACGCCAGGGATTGCCTATTCTATAGTAAATTTTGCAAAAAATAATTTTTTACTGTCGCAAATTTTAAATACGCCAGGGATTGCCTTTTCTATAGTAAATTATTCAAAAAATAATTTTTTACTGTCGCAAATTTTAAATCCGCCAGGGATTGCCTTTTCTATAGTAAATTTTTCAAAAAATAATTTTTTACTGTCGCAAATTTTAAATACGCCAGGGATTGCCTTTTCTATAGTAAATTTTTCAAAAAATAATTTTCTACTGTCGCAAATTTTAATTACGCCATGGATTGCTTTTTCTATAGTAAATTTTTCAAAATTTAATTTTATACTGTCGCAAATTTTAAATACGCCGGGGATTGCCTTTTCTATAGTAAATTATTCAAAAATTAATTTTTTACTGTCGCAAATTTTAAATTCGCCATGGATTTCCTTTTCTATAGCAAATTATTCAAAAAATACAGTAAATTTTTCAAAAAATAATTTTTTACTGTCGCAAATTTTAAATACGCCAGGGATTGCCTTTTCTATAGTAAATTATTCAAAAAATAATTTTTTACTGTCGCAAATTTTAATTACGCCAGGGATTGCCTATTCTATAGTAAATTTTGCAAAAAATAATTTTTTACTGTCGCAAATTTTAAATACGCCAGGGATTGCCTATTCTATAGTAAATTATTCAAAAAATAATTTTTTACTGTCGCAAATTTTAAATCCGCCAGGGATTGCCTTTTCTATAGTAAATTTTTCAAAAAATAATTTTTTACTGTCGCAAATTTTAAATACGCCAGGGATTGCCTTTTCTATAGTAAATTTTTCAAAAAATAATTTTCTACTGTCGCAAATTTTAATTACGCCATGGATTGCTTTTTCTATAGTAAATTTTTCAAAATTTAATTTTATACTGTCGCAAATTTTAAATACGCCGGGGATTGCCTTTCTATAGTAAATTATTCAAAAATTAATTTTTTACTGTCGCAAATTTTAAATACGCCATGGATTGCCTTTTCTATAGTTAATTATTCAAAAAATAATTTTTTACTGTCGCAAATTTTAATTGCGGCAGGGATTGCCTTTTCTATAGTAAATTTTTCACAAATTAATTTTTTACTGTCGCAAATTTTAAATACGCCAGTGATTGTCTTTTCTATAGTAAATTTTTCAAAAATTAATTTTTTACTGTAGCAAATTTTAAATACGCCAGGGATTGCCTTTTCTATAGTAAATTTTTCAAAAATTAATTTTTTACTGTCGCAAATTTTAATTACGCCAGGGATTGCCTATTCTATAGTAAATTTTGCAAAAAATAATTTTTTACTCTCGCAAATTTTAACTGCGCCAGGTATTGCCTTTTCTATAGTAAATTATTCAAAAAATAATTTTTTACTGTCGCAAATTTTCATTGCGCCAGGGATTGCCTATTCTATAGTAAATTTTGCAAAAAATATTTTTTTACTGTCGCAAATTTTAAATAAGCCAGGGATTGTCTTTTCTATAGTAAATTTTTCAAAAATTAATTTTTTACTGTCGCAAATTTTAAATACGCCAGGTATTGTCTATTCTATAGAAAATTTTTCAAAAATTAATTTTTTGCTGTCGCAAATTTTAATTAAGCCAGGGATTGCCTATTCTATAGTAAATTTTGAAAAAAAATAATTTTTTACTGTCGCAAATTTTAAATACGCCAGGGATTGCCTTTTCTATAGTAAATTATTCAAAAAATAATTTTTTACTGTCGCAAATTTTAATTACGCCAGGGATTGCCTATTCTATAGTAAATTTAGCAAAAAATAATTTTTTACTGTCGCAAATTTTAAATACGCCAGGTATTGCCTTTTCTATAGTAAATTATTCAAAAAATAATTTTTTACTGTCGCAAATTTTAATTGCGGCAGGGATTGCCTTTTCTATAGTAAATTTTTCACAAATTAATTTTTTACTGTCGCAAATTTTAAATACGGCAGGGATTGTCTTTTCTATAGTAAATTTTTCAAAAATTAATTTTTTACTGTCGCAAATTTAAATACGCCAGGGATTGTCTTTTCTATAGTAAATTTTTCAAAAATTAATTTTTTACTGTCGCAAATTTTAATTACGCCAGGGATTGCCTATTCTATAGTAAATTTTGCAAAAAATAATTTTTTACTGTCGCAAATTTTAAATACGCCAGGTATTGCCTTTTCTATAGTAAATTATTCAAAAAATAATTTTTTACTGTCGCAAATTTTAATTGCGGCAGGGATTGCCTTTTCTATAGTAAATTTTTCACAAATTAATTTTTTACTGTCGCAAATTTTAAATACGCCAGGGATTGTCTTTTCTATAGTAAATTTTTCAAAAATTAATTTTTTACTGTCGCAAATTTAAATACGCCAGGGATTGTCTTTTCTATAGTAATTTTTTCAAAAATTAATTTTTTACTGTCGCAAATTTTAATTACGCCAGGGATTGCCTATTCTATAGTAAATTTTGCAAAAAATAATTTTTTACTGTCGCAAATTTTAAATACGCCAGGGATTGCCATTTCTATAGTAAATTATTCAAAAAATAATTTTTTACTGTCGCAAATTTTAATTGCGGTAGGGATTGCCTTTTATATAGTAAATTTTTCACAAATTAATTTTTTACTGTCGCAAATTTTAATTGGGGCAGGGATTGCCTTTTCTATAGTAAATTTTTCACAAATTAATTTTTTACTGTCGCAAATTTTAATTGCGGCAGGGATTGCCTTTTCTATAGTAAATTTTGCAAAAAATAATTTTTTACTGTCGCAAATTTTAATTACGCCAGGGATTGCCTATTCTATAGTAAATTTTTCAAAAATTAATTTTTTACTATCGCAAATTTTAAATACGCCAAGGATTGTCTTTTCTATAGTAAATTTTTCAAAAATTAATTTTTTACTGTCGCAAATTTTAATTACGCCAGGGATTGCCTATTCTATAGTAAATTTTGCAAAAAATAATTTTTTACTGTTGCAAATTTTAAATACGCCAGGGATTGCCTTTTCTATAGTAAATTATTCAAAAAATAATTTTTTACTGTCGCAAATTTTAATTGCGGCAGGGATTGCCTTTTCTATAGTAAATTTTTCACAAATTAATTTTTTACTGTCGCAAATTTTAAATACGCCAGTGATTGTCTTTTCTATAGTAAATTTTTCAAAAATTAATTTTTTACTGTCGCAAATTTTAAATACGCCAGGGATTGCCTTTTCTATAGTAAATTTTTCAAAAATTAATTTTTTACTGTCGCAAATTTTAATTACGCCAGGGATTGCTTATTCTATAGTAAATTTTGCAAAAAATAATTTTTTACTCTCGCAAATTTTAACTGCGCCAGGTATTGCCTTTTCTATAGTAAATTATTAAAAAATAATTTTTTACTGTCGCAAATTTTCATTGCGCCAGGGATTGCCTATTCTATAGTAAATTTTGCAAAAAATATTTTTTTACTGTCGCAAATTTTAAATACGCCAGGGATTGTCTTTTCTATAGTAAATTTTTCAAAAATTAATTTTTTACTGTCGCAAATTTTAAATACGCCAGGTATTGTCTATTCTATAGAAAATTTTTCAAAAATTAATTTTTTGCTGTCGCAAATTTTAATTAAGCCAGGGATTGCCTATTCTATAGTAAATTTTGAAAAAAAATAATTTTTTACTGTCGCAAATTTTAAATACGCCAGGGATTGCCTTTTCTATAGTAAATTATTCAAAAAATAATTTTTTACTGTCGCAAATTTTAATTACGCCAGGGATTGCCTATTCTATAGTAAATTTAGCAAAACATAATTTTTTACTGTCGAAAATTTTAAATACGCCAGGTATTGCCTTTTCTATAGTAAATTATTCAAAAAAATAATTTTTTACTGTCGCAAATTTTAATTGCGGCAGGGATTGCCTTTTCTATAGTAAATTTTTCACAAATTAATTTTTTACTGTCGCAAATTTTAAATACGCCAGGGATTGTCTTTTCTATAGTAAATTTTTCAAAAATTAATTTTTTACTGTCGCAAATTTAAATACGCCAGGGATTGTCTTTTCTATAGTAAATTTTTCAAAAATTAATTTTTTACTGTCGCAAATTTTAATTACGCCAGGGATTGCCTATTCTATAGTAAATTTTGCAAAAAATAATTTTTTACTGTCGCAAATTTTAAATACGCCAGGGATTGCCATTTCTATAGTAAATTATTCAAAAAATAATTTTTTACTGTCGCAAATTTTAATTGCGGTAGGGATTGCCTTTTATATAGTAAATTTTTCACAAATTAATTTTTTACTGTCGCAAATTTTAATTGGGGCAGGGATTGCCTTTTCTATAGTAAATTTTTCACAAATTAATTTTTTACTGTCGCAAATTTTAATTGCGGCAGGGATTGCCTTTTCTATAGCAAATTTTGCAAAAAATAATTTTTTACTGTCGCAAATTTTAATTACGCCAGGGATTGCCTATTCTATAGTAAATTTTTCAAAAATTAATTTTTTACTGTCGCAAATTTTAAATACGCCAAGGATTGTCTTTTCTATAGAAAATTTTTCAAAAATTAATTTTTTACTGTCGCAAATTTTAATTACGCCAGGGATTGCCTATTCTATAGTAAATTTTGCAAAAAATAATTTTTTACTGTTGCAAATTTTAAATACGCCAGGGATTGCCTTTTCTATAGTAAATTATTCAAAAAATAATTTTTTACTGTCGCAAATTTTAATTGCGGCAGGGATTGCCTTTTCTATAGTAAATTTTTCACAAATTAATTTTTTACTGTCGCAAATTTTTAATACGCCAGGGATTGTCTTTTCTATAGTAAATTTTTCAAAAATTAATTTTTTCTGTCGCAAACTTTAATTACGCCAGGCATTGCCTATTCTATAGTAAATTTTGCAAAAAATAATTTTTTACTGTCGCAAATTTTTAATACGCCATGGATTGCCTTTTCTATAGTAAATTATTCAAAGAATAATTTTTTACTATCGCAAATTTTAATTACGCCAGGGATTGCCTATTCTATAGTAAATTTTGCAAAAAATAATTTTTTACTGTCGCAAATTTTAAATACGCCAGGGATTGCCTTTTCTATAGTAAATTATTCAAAAAATAATTTTTTACTGTCGCAAATTTTAAATCCGCCAGGGATTGCCTTTTCTATAGTAAATTTTTCAAAAAATAATTTTTTACTGTCGCAAATTTTAAATACGCCAGGGATTGTCTTTTCTATAGTAAATTTGTCAAAAATTAATTTTTTACTGTCGCAAATTTTAAATATGCCAGGGATTGTCTTTTCTATAGTAAATTATTCAAAAATTAATTTTTTACTGTCGCAAATTTTAACTACGCCAGGGATTGTCTCTTCTATAGTAAATTTTTCAAAAATTAATTTTTTACTGTCGCAAATTTTAAATACGCCAGGGATTGTCTTTTCTATAGTAAATTTTTCAAAAATTAATTTTTTACTGTCGCAAATTTTAATTACGCCAGGGATTGCCTATTCTATAGTAAATTTTTCAAAAATTAATTTTTTACTGTCGCAAATTTTAAATACGCCAGGGATGGTCTTTTCTATATTAAATTTTTCAAAAATTAATTTTTTGCTGTCGCAAATTTTAATAACGCCAGGGATTGACTATTCTATAGTAAATTTTGCAAAAAATAATTTTTTACTGTCGCTAATTTTAAATACGCCAGGGATTGCCTTTTCTATAGTAAATTATTCAAAAAATAATTTTTTACTGTCGCAAATTTTAATTGCGGCAGGGATTGCCTTTTCTTTAGTAAATTTTTCAAAAAATAATTTTTTACTGTCGCAAATTTTAAATACGCCAGGGATTGCCTTTGCTATAGTAAATTTTGCAAAAAATAATTTTTTACTGTCGCAAATTTTAAATACGCCAGGGATTGCATTTTCTATAGTAAATTATTCAAAAAATAATTTTTTACTGTCGCAAATTTTAATTGCAGCAGGGATTGCCATTTCTACAGTAAATTTTTCAAAAAATAATTTTATACTGTCGCAAATTTTAATTGCGCCAGGGATTGCCTTTTCGATAGTAAATTTTGCAAAAAATAATTTTTTACTGTCGCAAATTTTAATTGCGCCAGGGATTGCCTTTTCTACAGTAAATTTTTCAAAAAATAATTTTTTTATTGTCGCAAATTTTAAATACGCCAGGGATTGCCTTTTCTATAGTAAATTATTCAAAAAATAATTTTTTACTGTCGCAAATTTTAATTAGGCCAGGGATTGCCTATTCTACAGTAAATTTTGCAAAAAATAATTTTTTACTGTCGCAAATTTTAAATACGCCAGGGATTGCCTTTTCTATAGTAAATTATTCAAAAAATAATTTTTTACTGTCGCAAATTTTAAATCCGCCAGGGATTGCCTTTTCCGTAGTAAATTTTTCAAAAAATAATTTTTTACTGTCGCAAATTTTAAATACGCTAGAGATTGTCTTTTCTATAGTAAATTTTTCAAGAATTAATTTTTTACTGTCGCAAATTTTAAATACGCCAAGTATTGTCTTTTCTATAGTAAATTATTCAAAAAATAATTGTTTACTGTCGCAAATTTTAATTGCGGCAGGGAGTGCGTTTTCTACAGTAATTTTTTCAAAAAATAATTGTTTACTGTCGCAAATTTTAATTGCGCCAGGGATTGCCTTTTCTACAGTAAATTTTGCAAATAATAATTGTTTACTGTCGCAAATTTTAATTGCGCCAGGGATTGCTTTTTCTACAGTAAATTTTTCAAAAAATAATTTTTTACTGTCGCAAATTTTAAATACGCCAGGGATTGCCTTTTCTATAGTAAATTTTTCAAAAATTAATTTTTTGCTGTCGCAAATTTTAATAACGCCAGGGATTGACAATTCTATAGTAAATTTTGCAAAAAATAATTTTTTACTGTCGCAAATTTTTAATACGCCATGGATTGCCTTTTCTATAGTAAATTATTCAAAGAATAATTTTTTATTATCGCAAATTTTAATTACGCCAGGGATTGCCTATTCTATAGTAAATTTTGCAAAAAATAATTTTTTACTGTCGCAAATTTTAAATACGCCAGGGATTGCCTTTTCTATAGTAAATTATTCAAAAAATAATTTTTTACTGTCGCAAATTTTAAATCCGCCAGGGATTGCCTTTTCTATAGTAAATTTTTCAAAAAATAATTTTTTACTGTCGCAAATTTTAAATACGCCAGGGATTGTCTTTTCTATAGTAAATTTTTCAAAAATTAATTTTTTACTGTCGCAAATTTTAATTACGCCAGGGATTGCCTATTCTATAGTAAATTTTTCAAAAATTAATTTTTTACTGTCGCAAATTTTAAATACGCCAGGGATGGTCTTTTCTATATTAAATTTTTCAAAAATTAATTTTTTGCTGTCGCAAATTTTAATAACGCCAGGGATTGACTATTCTATAGTAAATTTTGCAAAAAATAATTTTTTACTGTCGCTAATTTTAAATACGCCAGGGATTGCCTTTTCTATAGTAAATTATTCAAAAAATAATTTTTTACTGTCGCAAATTTTAATTGCGGCAGGGATTGCCTTTTCTTTAGTAAATTTTTCAAAAAATAATTTTTTACTGTCGCAAATTTTAAATACGCCAGGGATTGCCTTTGCTATAGTAAATTTTGCAAAAAATAATTTTTTACTGTCGCAAATATTAAATACGCCAGGGATTGCATTTTCTATAGTAAATTATTCAAAAAATAATTTTTTACTGTCGCAAATTTTAATTGCAGCAGGGATTGCCATTTCTACAGTAAATTTTTCAAAAAATAATTTTTTACTGTCGCAAATTTTAATTGCGCCAGGGATTGCCTTTTCGATAGTAAATTTTGCAAAAAATAATTTTTTACTGTCGCAAATTTTAATTGCGCCAGGGATTGCCTTTTCTACAGTAAATTTTTCAAAAAATAATTTTTTACTGTCGCAAATTTTAAATACGCCAGGGATTGCCTTTTCTATAGTAAATTATTCAAAAAATAATTTTTTACTGTCGCAAATTTTAATTAGGCCAGGGATTGCCTATTCTACAGTAAATTTTGCAAAAAATAATTTTTTACTGTCGCAAATTTTAAATACGCCAGGGATTGCCTTTTCTATAGTAAATTATTCAAAAAATAATTTTTTACTGTCGCAAATTTTAAATCCGCCAGGGATTGCCTTTTCCGTAGTAAATTTTTCAAAAAATAATTTTTTACTGTCGCAAATTTTAAATACGCTAGAGATTGTCTTTTCTATAGTAAATTTTTCAAGAATTAATTTTTTACTGTCGCAAATTTTAAATACGCCAAGTATTGTCTTTTCTATAGTAAATTTTTCAAAAATTAATTTTTTACTGTCGCAAATTTTAATTAAGCCAGGGATTGTCTTTT
>CAWVNZ010000712.1:0-45924 GCA_963930735.1 Dioctria linearis
CTTTTCTATAGTAAATTATTCAAAAAAATTTAATTTTTTCTACTCTCGCAAATTTTAATTACGCCAGGATTGCCTTTTCTATAGTAAATTATTCAAAAAATAATTTTCTCCTGTCGCAAATTTTAATTACGCCAGGGATTGCCTTTTCTATAGTAAATTATTCAAAAAATAATTTTATACTGTCGCAAATTTTAATTACGCCAGGGATTGCCTTTTCTATAGTAAATTATTCAAAAAATAATTTTGTACTGTCGCAAATTTTAATTACGCCAGGGTTTGCCTTTTCTATAGTAAATTATTCAAAAAATAATTTTCTACTGTCGCAAATTTTAACTACGCCAGGGATTGCCTTTTCTATAGTAAATTATTCAAAAAATAATTTTTTACTGTCGCAAATTTTAATTGCGCCAGGGATTGCCTTTTCTATAGTAAAATATTCAAAAAATAATTTTATACTGTCGCAAATTTTAATTACGCCAGGGATTGCCTTTTCTATAGTAAATTATTCAAAAAATAATCTCTTACTGTCGCAAATTTTAAGTGCGCCAGGGATTGCCTTTTCTATAGTAAATTTTGCAAAAAATAATTTTTTACTGTCGCAAATTTTAATTACGCCAGGGATTGCCTTTTCTATAGTAAATTATTCAAAAAATAATTTTCTACTGTCGCAAATTTTAATTACGCAAGGGATTGCCTTTTCTATAGTAAATTATTCAAAAAATAATTTTCTATAGTGTCGCAAATTTTAAGTGCGCCAGGGATTGCCTTTTCTACAGTAAATTATTCAAAAAATAATTTTTTACTGTCGCAAATTTTAAATACGCCAGGGATTGCCTTTTCTATAGTAAATTATTCAAAAAATAATTTTCTACTGTCGCAAATTTTAATTACGCCAGGGATTGCCTTTTCTATAGTAAATTATTCAAAAAATAATTTTCTACTCTCGCAAATTTTAATTACGCCAGGGATTGCCTTTTCTATAGTAAATTATTCAAAAAATAGTTTTATACTGTCGCAAATTTTTATTACGCCAGGGATTGCCTTTTCTATAGTAAATTATTCAAAAAATGATTTTCTACTGTCGCAAATTTTAATTACGCCAGGGATTGCCTTTTCTATAGTAAATTATTCACAAAATAATTTTATACTGTCGCAAATTCTAATTACGCCAGGGATTACCTTTTCTATAGTAAATTATTCAAAAAATTAATTTTTACTGTCGCAAATTTTAATTACGCCAGGGATTGCCTTTTCTATAGTAAATTATTCAAAAAATAATTTTATACTGTCGCAAATTTTAATTACGCCAGGGATTGCCTTTTCTATAGTAAATTATTCAAAAAATAATTTTCTACTGTCGCAAATTTTAATTACGCCAGGGATTGCCTTTTCTATAGTAAATTATTCAAAAAATAATTTTATACTGTCGCAAATTTTAATTACGCCAGGGATTGCCTTTTCTATAGTAAATTATTCAAAAAATAATTTTCTACTGTCGCAAATTTTAATTACGCCAGGGATTGCCTTTTCTATAGTAAATTATTCAAGAAATAATGTTCTACTCTCGCAAATTTTAATTACGCCAGGGATTGCCTTTTCTATAGTAAATTATTCAAAAAATAATTTTTTACTGTCGCAAATTTTAATTGCGCCAGGGATTGCCTTTTCTATAGTAAGTAATTCAAAAAATAATTTTTTACTGTCGCAAATTTTAAATACGCCAGGGATTGCCTTTTCAAAAAATAATTTTTTACTGTCGCAAATTTTAAATATCCCAGGGATTGCCTTTTCTATAGTAACTTTCTCACAAATTAATTTTTTACTGTCGCAAATTTTAAATACGCCAGGGATTGCCTTTTCTATAGTAAATTTTTCAAAAAATAATTTTCTACTGTCGCAAATTTTAATTACGCCAGGGATTGCCTTTTCTATAGTAAATTATTCAAAGAATAATTTTATACTGTCGCAAATTTTAATTACGCCAGGGATTGCCTTTTCTATAGTAAATTATTCAAAAAATAATTTTATACTGTCGCAAATTTTAATTACGCCAGGGATTGCCTTTTCTATAGTAAATTATTCAAAAAATAATTTTTTACTGTCGCAAATTTTAATTACGCCAGGGATTGCCTTTTCTATAGTAAATTATTCAAAAAATAATTTTTTACTGTCGCAAATTTTAAATACGCCAGGGATTGCCTTTTCTATAGTAAATTATTCAAAAAATAATTTTTTACTGTCGCAAATATTAAATATCCCAGGGATTGCCTTTTCTATAGTAAATTTCTCACAAATTAATTTTTTACTGTCGGAAATTTTAAATAGCCAGGGATTGCCTTTTCTATAGTAAATTATTCAAAAAATAATTTTCTACTGTCGCAAATTTTAATTACGCCAGGGATTGCCTTTTCTATAGTAAATTATTCAAAAAATAATTTTCTCCTGTCGCAAATTTTAATTACGCCAGGGATTGCTTTTTCTATAGTAAATTATTCAAAAAATAATTTTATACTGTCGCAAATTTTAATTACGCCAGGGATTGCCTTTTCTATAGTAAATTATTCAAAAAATAACTTTGTACTGTCGCAAATTTTAATTACGCCAGGGATTGCCTTTTCTATAGTAAATTATTCAAAAAATAATTTTCTACTGTCGCAAATTTTAACTACGCCAGGGATTGCCTTTTCTATAGTAAATTATTCAAAAAATAATTTTTTACTGTCGCAAATTTTAATTGCGCCAGGGATTGCCTTTTCTATAGTAAATTATTCAAAAAATAATTTTATACTGTCGCAAATTTTAATTACGCCAGGGATTGCCTTTTCTATAGTAAATTACTCAAAAAATAATTTCTTACTGTCGCAAATTTTAAGTGCGCCAGGGATTGCCTTTTCTATAGTAAATTTTGCAAAAAATACTTTTTTACTGTCGCAAATTTTAATTACGCCAGGGATTGCCTTTTCTATAGTAAATTATTCAAAAAATAATTTTCTACTGTCGCAAATTTTAATTACGCCAGGGATTGCCTTTTCTATAGTAAATTATTCAAAAAATAATTTTCTACTCTCGCAAATTTTAATTACGCCAGGGATTGCCTTTTCTATAGTAAATTATTCAAAAAATAGTTTTATACTGTCGCAAATTTTAATTACGCCAGGGATTGCCTTTTCTATAGTAAATTATTCAAAAAATAATTTTCTACTGTCGCAAATTTTAATTCCGCCAGGGATTGCCTTTTCTATAGTAAATTATTCAAAAAATAATTTTATACTGTCGCAAATTTTAATTACGCCAGGGATTGCCTTTTCTATAGTAAATTATTCAAAAAATAATTTTCTACTGTCGCAAATTTTAATTACGCCAGGGATTGCCTTTTCTATAGTAAATTATTCAAAAAATAATTTTATACTGTCGCAAATTTTAATTACGCCAGGGATTGCCTTTTCTATAGTAAATTATTCAAAAAATAATTTTCTACTGTCGCAAATTTTAACTACGCCAGGGATTGCCTTTTCTATAGTAAATTATTGAAAAAATAATTTTTTACTGTCGCAAATTTTAATTGCGCCTGGGATTGCCTTTTCTATAGTAAATTATTCAAAAAATAATTTTATACTGTCGCAAATTTTAATTACGCCAGGGATTGCCTTTTCTATAGTAAATTATTCAAAAAATAATTTCTTACTGTCGCAAATTTTAAGTGCGCCAGGGATTGCCTTTTCTATAGTAAATTTTGCAAAAAATAATTTTTTACTGTCGCAAATTTTAATTACGCCAGGGATTGCCTTTTCTATAGTAAATTATTCAAAAAATAATTTTCTACTGTCGCAAATTTTAATTACGCCAGGGATTGCCTTTTCTATAGTAAATTATTCAAAAAATAATTTTCTACTCTCGCAAATTTTAATTACGCCAGGGATTGCCTTTTCTATAGTAAATTATTCAAAAAATAGTTTTATACTGTCGCAAATTTTAATTACGCCAGGGATTGCCTTTTCTATAGTAAATTATTCAAAAAATAATTTTCTACTGTCGCAAATTTTAATTACGCCAGGGATTGCCTTTTCTATAGTAAATTATTCAAAAAATAATTTTATACTGTCGCAAATTTTAATTACGCCAGGGATTGCCTTTTCTATAGTAAATTATTCAAAAAATAATTTTCTACTGTCGCAAATTTTAACTACGCCAGGGATTGCCTTTTCTATAGTAAATTATTCAAAAAATAATTTTTTACTGTCGCAAATTTTAATTGCGCCAGGGATTGCCTTTTCTATAGTAAATTATTCAAAAAATAATTTTATACTGTCGCAAATTTTAATTACGCCAGGGATTGCCTTTTCTATAGTAAATTATTCAAAAAATAATTTCTTACTGTCGCAAATTTTAAGTGCGCCAGGGATTGCTTTTCTATAGTAAATTTTGCAAAAAATAATTTTTTACTGTCGCAAATTTTAATTACGCCAGGGATTGCCTTTTCTATAGTAAATTATTCAAAAAATAATTTTCTACTGTCGCAAATTTTAATTACGCCAGGGATTGCCTTTTCTATAGTAAATTATTCAAAAAATAATTTTCTACTCTCGCAAATTTTAATTACGCCAGGGATTGCCTTTTCTATAGTAAATTATTCAAAAAATTGTTTTATACTGTCGCAAATTTTAATTACGCCAGGGATTGCCTTTTCTATAGTAAATTATTCAAAAAATAATTTTCTACTGTCGCAAATTTTAATTACGCCAGGGATTGCCTTTTCTATAGTAAATTATTCAAAAAATAATTTTATACTGTCGCAAATTTTAATTACGCCAGGGATTGCCTTTTCTATAGTAAATTATTCAAAAAATAATTTTCTACTGTCGCAAATTTTAATTACGCCAGGGATTGCCTTTTCTATAGTAAATTATTCAAAAAATAATTTTCTACTGTCGCAAATTTTAATTACGCCAGGGATTGCCTTTTCTATAGTAAATTATTCAAAAAATAATTTTCTACTGTCGCAAATTTTAACTACGCCAGGGATTGCCTTTTCTATAGTAAATTATTCAAAAAATAATTTTTTACTGTCGCAAATTTTAATTGCGCCAGGGATTGCCTTTTCTATAGTAAATTATTCAAAAAATAATTTTATACTGTCGCAAATTTTAATTACGCCAGGGATTGCCTTTTCTATAGTAAATTATTCAAAAAATAATTTCTTACTGTCGCAAATTTTAAGTGCGCCAGGGATTGCCTTTTCTATAGTAAATTTTGCAAAAAATAATTTTTTACTGTCGCAAATTTTAATTACGCCAGGGATTGCCTTTTCTATAGTAAATTATTCAAAAAATAATTTTCTACTGTCGCAAATTTTAATTACGCCAGGGATTGCCTTTTCTATAGTAAATTATTCAAAAAATAATTTTCTACTCTCGCAAATTTTAATTACGCCAGGGATTGCCTTTTCTATAGTAAATTATTCAAAAAATAGTTTTATACTGTCGCAAATTTTAATTACGCCAGGGATTGCCTTTTCTATAGTAAATTATTCAAAAAATAATTTTCTACTGTCGCAAATTTTAATTACGCCAGGGATTGCCTTTTCTATAGTAAATTATTCAAAAAATAATTTTATACTGTCGCAAATTTTAATTACGCCAGGGATTGCCTTTTCTATAGTAAATTATTCAAAAAATAATTTTCTACTGTCGCAAATTTTAATTACGCCAGGGATTGCCTTTTCTATAGTAAATTATTCAAAAAATAATTTTATACTCTCGCAAATTTTAATTACGCCAGGGATTGCCTTTTCTATAGTAAATTATTCAAAAAATAATTTTCTACTGTCGCAAATTTCAATTACGCCAGGGATTGCCTTTTCTATAGTAAATTATTCAAAAAATAATTTTATACTGTCGCAAATTTTAATGAAGCCAGGGATTGCCTTTTCTATAGTAAATTATTCAAAAAATAATTTTCTACTGTCGCAAATTTTAATTACGCCAGGGATTGCCTTCTCTATAGTAAATTATTCAAGAAATAATGTTCTACTGTCGCAAATTTTAATTACGCCAGGGATTGCCTTTTCTATAGTAAATTATTCAAAAAATAATTTTTTACTGTCGCAAATTTTAATTGCGCCAGGGATTGCCTTTTCTATAGTAAATTATTCAAAAAATAATTTTCTACTGTCGCAAATTTTAAATATCCCAGGGATTGCCCTTTCTATAGTAAATTATTCAAAAATAATTTTTTACTGTCGCAAATTTTAAGTGCGCCAGGGGTTGCCTTTTCTATAGTAAATTATTCAAAAAATAATTTTATACTGTCGCATATTTTAATTACGCCAGGGATTGCCTTTTCTATAGTAAATTATTCAAAAAATAATTTTATACTGTCGCAAATTTTAAATACGCCAGGGATTGCCTTTTCTATAGTAAATTATTCAAAAAATAATTTTCTACTGTCGCAAATTTTAAATACGCCAGGGATTGCCTTTTCTATAGTAAATTATTCAAAAAATAATTTTCAACTGTCGCAAATTTTAATTACGCCAGGGGATTGCCTTTTCTATAGTAAATTATTCAAAAAATAATTTTATACTGTCGCAAATTTTAATTACGCCAGGGATTGCCTTTTCTATAGTAAATTATTCAAAAAATAATTTTTTACTGTCGCAAATTTTAAATACGCCAGGGATTGCCTTTTCTATAGTAAATTATTCACAAAATAATTTTCTACTGTCGCAAATTTTAAATACGCCAGGGATTGCCTTTTCTATAGTAAATTATTCAAAAAATAATTTTCTACTATCGCAAATTTTAAATACGCCAGGGATTGCCTTTTCTATAGTAAATTATTCAAAAAATAATTTTTAACTGTCGCAAATTTTAATTGCGCCACGGATTGCCTTTTCTATAGTAAATTATTCAAAAAATAATTTTATACTGTCGTAAATTTTAATTACGCCAGGGATTGCCTTTTCTTTAGTAAATTATTCAAAAAATAATTTTTTACTGTCGCAAATTTTAATTACGCCAGGGATTGCCTTTTCTATAGTAAATTATTCAAAAAATAATTTTTTTACTGTCGCAAATTTTAAATATCCCAGGGATTGCCTATTCTATAGTAAATTATTCAAAAAATAATTTTTTACTCTCGCAAATTTTAAATATCCCAGGGATTGCCTTTTCTATAGTAAATTTCTCACAAATTAATTTTTTACTGTCGCAAATTTTAAATACGCCAGGGATTGCCTTTTCTATAGTAAATTATTCAAAAAATAATTTTTTACTGTCGCAAATTTTAAATACGCCAGGGATTGCCTTTTCTATAGTAAATTATTCAAAAAATAATTTTTTACTGTCGCAAATTTTAATTACGCCAGGGATTGCCTTTTCTATAGTAAATTATTCAAAAAATAATTTTTTACTGTCGCAAATTTTAATTGCGCCAGGGATTGCCTTTTCTATAGTAAGTTATTCAAAAAATAATTTTTTACTGTCGCAAATTTTAATTACGCCAGGGATTGCCTTTTCAAAAATTAATTTTTTACTGTCGCAAATTTTAAATACGCCAGGGATTGCCTTTTCTATAGTAAATTATTCAAAAAATAATTTTCTACTGTCTCAAATTTTAATTACGCCAGGGATTGCCTTTTCTATAGTAAATTATTCAAAAAATAATTTTATATTGTCGCCAAATTTTAATTACGCCAGGGATTGCCTTTTCTATAGTAAATTATTCAAAAAATAATTTTATACTGTCGCAAATTTTAATTACGCCAGGGATTGCCTTTTCTATAGTAAATTATTCAAAAAATAATTTTTTACTGTCGCAAATTTTAATTACGCCAGGGATTGCCTTTTCTATAGTAAATTATTCAAAAAATAATTTTTTACTGTCGCAAATTTTAAATACGCCAGGAATTGCCTTTTCTATAGTAAATTATTCAAAAAATAATTTTTTACTGTCGCAAATATTAAATATCCCAGGGATTGCCTTTTCTATAGTAAATTTCTCACAAATTAATTTTTTACTGTCGCAAATTTTAAATAGCCAGGGATTGCCTTTTCTATAGTAAATTACTCAAAAAATAATTTCTTACTGTCGCAAATTTTAAGTGCGCCAGGGATTGCCTTTTCTATAGTAAATTTTGCAAAAAATAATTTTTTACTGTCGCAAATTTTAATTACGCCAGGGATTGCCTTTTCTATAGTAAATTATTCAAAAAATAATTTTCTACTGTCGCAAATTTTAAATACGCCAGGGATTGCGTTTTTCTATAGTAAATTATTCAAAAAATAATTTTCTACTCTCGCAAATTTTAATTACGCCAGGGATTGCCTTTTCTATAGTAAATTATTCAAAAAATAGTTTTATACTGTCGCAAATTTTAATTACGCCAGGGATTGCCTTTTCTATAGTAAATTATTCAAAAAATAATTTTCTACTGTCGCAAATTTTAATTACGCCAGGGATTGCCTTTTCTATAGTAAATTATTCAAAAAATAATTTTATACTGTCGCAAATTTTAATTACGCCAGGGATTGCCTTTTCTATAGTAAATTATTCAAAAAATAATTTTCTACTGTCGCAAATTTTAATTACGCCAGGGATTGCCTTTTCTATAGTAAATTATTCAAAAAATAATTTTATACTGTCGCAAATTTTAATTACGCCAGGGATTGCCTTTTCTATAGTAAATTATTCAAAAAATAATTTTCTACTGTCGCAAATTTTAATTACGCCAGGGATTGCCTTTTCTATAGTAAATTATTCAAAAAATAATTTTATACTGTCGCAAATTTTAATTACGCCAGGGATTGCCTTTTCTATAGTAAATTATTCAAAAAATAATTTTCTACTGTCGCAAATTTTAATTACGCCAGGGATTGCCTTTTCTATAGTAAATTATTCAAGAAATAATGTTCTACTGTCGCAAATTTTAATTACGCCAGGGATTGCCTTTTCTATAGTAAATTATTCAAAAAATAATTTTTTACTGTCGCAAATTTTAATTGCGCCAGGGATTGCCTTTTCTATAGTAAATTATTCAAAAAATAATTTTCTACTGTCGCAAATTTTAAATATCCCAGGGATTGCCCTTTCTATAGTAAATTATTCAAAAAATAATTTTTTACTGTCGCAAATTTTAAGTGCGCCAGGGGTTGCCTTTTCTATAGTAAATTATTCAAAAAATAATTTTTATCCTGTCGCATATTTTAATTACGCCAGGGATTGCCTTTTCTATAGTAAATTATTCAAAAAATAATTTTATACTGTCGCAAATTTTAAATACGCCAGGGATTGCCTTTTCTATAGTAAATTATTCAAAAAATAATTTTCTACTGTCGCAATTTTAAATACGCCAGGGATTGCCTTTTCTATAGTAAATTATTCAAAAAATAATTTTCAACTGTCGCAAATTTTAATTACGCCAGGGATTGCCTTTTCTATAGTAAATTATTCAAAAAATAATTTTATACTGTCGCAAATTTTAATTACGCCAGGGATTGCCTTTTCTATAGTAAATTATTCAAAAAATAATTTTTTACTGTCGCAAATTTTAAATACGCCAGGGATTGCCTTTTCTATAGTAAATTATTCACAAAATAATTTTCTACTGTCGCAAATTTTAAATACGCCAGGGATTGCCTTTTCTATAGTAAATTATTCAAAAAATAATTTTCTACTATCGCAAATTTTAAATACGCCAGGGATTGCCTTTTCTATAGTAAATTATTCAAAAAATAATTTTTAACTGTCGCAAATTTTAATTGCGCCACGGATTGCCTTTTCTATAGTAAATTATTCAAAAAATAATTTTATACTGTCGTAAATTTTAATTACGCCAGGGATTGCCTTTTCTTTAGTAAATTATTCAAAAAATAATTTTTTACTGTCGCAAATTTTAATTAGGCCAGGGATTTCCTTTTCTATAGTAAATTATTCAAAAAATAATTTTTTACTGTCGCAAATTTTAAATATCCCAGGGATTGCCTATTCTATAGTAAATTATTCAAAAAATAATTTTTTACTGTCGCAAATTTTAAATATCCCAGGGATTGCCTTTTCTATAGTAAATTTCTCACAAATTAATTTTTTACTGTCGCAAATTTTAAATACGCCAGGGATTGCCTTTTCTATAGTAAATTATTCAAAAAATAATTTTTTACTGTCGCAAATTTTAAATACGCCAGGGATTGCCTTTTCTATAGTAAATTATTCAAAAAATAATTTTTTACTGTCGCAAATTTTAATTACGCCAGGGATTGCCTTTTCTATAGTAAATTATTCAAAAAATAATTTTTTACTGTCGCAAATTTCAAATCCGCCAGGGATTGCCTTTTCTATAGTAAATTATTCAAAAAATAATTTTTTACTATCGCAAGTTTTAATTGCGCCAGGGATTGCCTTTTCTACAGTAAATTTTTCAAAATATTAATTTTTTACTGTCGCAAATTTTAAATGCCCCAGGGATTGCCTTTTCTATAGTAAATTATTCAAAAAATAATTTTCAACTGTCGCAAATTTTAATTACGCCGGGGATTGCCTTTTCTATAGTAAATTTTGCAAAAAATAATTTTCAACTGTCGCAAATTTTAATTGCGCCAGGGATTGCCTTTTCTATAGTAAATTATTCAAAAAATAATTTTTTACTGTCGCAAATTTCAAATCTGCCAGGGATTGCCTTTTCTATAGTAAATTATTCAAAAAATATTTTTTTACTGTCGCAAATTTTAATTACGCCAGGGATTGCCTTTTCTATAGTAAATTTTGCAAAAAATAATTTTTTACTGTCGCAAATTTTAATTGCGCCAGGGATTGCCTTTTCTATAGTAAATTATTCAAAAAATAGTTTTCAACTGTCGCAAATTTTAAATATCCCAGGGATTGCCTTTTCTACAGTAAATTATTCAAAAAATAATTTTGTACTGTCGCAAATTTTAATTACGCCAGGGATTGCCTTTTCTATAGTAAATTATTCAAAAAAAAATTTTTTACTGTCGCAAATTTTAATTACGCCAGGGATTGCCTTTTCTATAGTAAATTTTGCAAAAAATAATTTTCAACTGTCGCAAATTTTAATTGCGCCAGGGATTGCCTTTTCTATAGTAAATTATTCAAAAAATAATTTTCTACTGTCGCAAATTTTAAATATCCCAGGGATTGCCCTTTCTATAGTAAATTATTCAAAAAATAATTTTTTACTGTCGCAAATTTTAAGTGCGCCAGGGGTTGCCTTTTCTATAGTAAATTATTCAAAAAATAATTTTATACTGTCGCATATTTTAATTACGCCAGGGATTGCCTTTTCTATAGTAAATTATTCAAAAAATAATTTTTTACTGTCGCAAATTTTAATTACGCCAGGGATTGCCTTTTCTATAGTAAATTATTCAAAAAATAATTTTCTACTGTCGCAAATTTTAAATACGCCAGGGATTGCCTTTTCTATAGTAAATTATTCAAAAAATAATTTTCAACTGTCGCAAATTTTAATTACGCCAGGGATTGCCTTTTCTATAGTAAATTATTCAAAAAATAAATTTATACTGTCGCAAATTTTAATTACGCCAGGGATTGCCTTTTCTATAGTAAATTATTCAAAAAATAATTTTTTACTGTCGCAAATTTTAAATACGCCAGGGATTGCCTTTTCTATAGTAAATTATTCACAAAATAATTTTCTAATGTCGCAAATTTTAAATACGCCAGGGATTGCCTTTTCTATAGTAAATTATTCAAAAAATAATTTTCTACTGTCGCAAATTTTAAATACGCCAGGGATTGCCTTTTCTATAGTAAATTATTCAAAAAATAATTTTTAATTGTAGCAAATTTTAATTGCGCCAGGGATTGCCTTTTCTATAGTAAATTATTCAAAAAATAATTTTATACTGTCGTAAATTTTAATTACGCCAGGGATTGCCTTTTCTATAGTAAATTATTCAAAAAATAATTTTTTACTGTCGCAAATTTTAATTACGCCAGGGATTGCCTTTTCTATAGTAAATTATTCAAAAAATAATTTTTTACTGTCGCAAATTTTAAATATCCCAGGGATTGCCTTTTCTATAGTAAATTATTCAAAAAATAATTTTTTACTGTCGCAAATTTTAAATATCCCAGGGATTGCCTTTTCTATAGTAAATTTCTCACAAATTAATTTTTTACTGTCGCAAATTTTAAATACGCCAGGGATTGCCTTTTCTATAGTAAATTATTCAAAAAATAATTTTTTACTGTCGCAAATTTTAAATACGCCAGGGATTGCCTTTTCTATAGTAAATTATTCAAAAAATAATTTTTTACTGTCGCAAATTTTAATTACGCCAGCGATTGCCTTTTCTATAGTAAATTATTCAAAAAATAATTTTTTACTGTCGCAAATTTCAAATCCGCCAGGGATTGCCTTGTCTATAGTAAATTATTCAAAAAATAATTTTTTACTATCGCAAGTTTTAATTGCGCCAGGGATTGCCTTTTCTACAGTAAATTTTTCAAAATATTAATTTTTTACTGTCGCAAATTTTAAATACCCCAGGGATTGCCTTTTCTATAGTAAATTATTCAAAAAATAATTTTCAACTGTCGCAAATTTTAATTACGCCAGGGATTGTCTTTTCTATAGTAAATTTTGCAAAAAATAATTTTCAACTGTCGCAAATTTTAATTGCGCCAGGGATTGCCTTTTCTATAGTAAATTATTCAAAAAATAATTTTTTACTGTCGCAAATTTCAAATCTGCCAGGGATTGCCTTTTCTATAGTAAATTATTCAAAAAATATTTTTTTACTGTCGCAAATTTTAATTACGCCAGGGATTGCCTTTTCTATAGTAAATTTTGCAAAAAATAATTTTTTACTGTCGCAAATTTTAATTGCGCCAGGGATTGCCTTTTCTATAGTAAATTATTCAAAAAATAATTTTCAACTGTCGCAAATTTTAAATATCCCAGGGATTGCCTTTTCTACAGTAAATTATTCAAAAAATAATTTTTTACTGTCGCAAATTTTAATTACGCCAGGGATTGCCTTTTCTATAGTAAATTATTCAAAAAATAATTTTTTACTGTCGCAAATTTTAATTACGCCAGGGATTGCCTTTTCTATAGTAAATTATTCAAAAAATAATTTTTTATTGTCGCAAATTTTAATTACGCCAGGGATTGCCTTTTCTATAGTAAATTATTCAAAAAATAATTTTCTACTGTCGCAAATTTTAATTACGCCAGGGATTGCCTTTTCTATAGTAAATTATTCAAAAAATAATTTTATACTGTCGCAAATTTTAAGTGCGCCAGGGATTGCCTTTTCTATAGTAAATTATTCAAAAAATAATGTTCAACGGTCGCAAATTTTAATTACGCCAGGGATTGCCTTTTCTATAGTAAATTATTCAAAAAATAATTTTATACTGTCGCAAATTTTAATTACGCCAGGGATTGCCTTTTCTATAGTAAATTATTCAAAAAATAATTTTCAACTGTCGCAAATTGTAATTACCCCAGGGATTGCCTTTTCTATAGTAAATTATTCAAAAAATAATTTTTTACTGTCGCAAATTTTAATTGCGCCAGGGATTGCCTTTTCTATAGTAAATTTTCCAAAAAATAATTTTTTACTGTGGCAAATTTTAAATACGCCAGGGATTGCCTTTTCTATAGTAAATTATTCAAAAAATAATTTTTTACTGTCGCAAATTTTAATTACGCCAGGGATTGCCTTTTCTATAGTAAATTATTCAAAAAATAATTTTCTACTGTCGCAAATTTTAAATATCCCAGGGATTGCCTTTTCTATAGTAAATTATTCAAAAAATAATTTTTTACTGTCGCAAATTTTAAGTGCGCCAGGGATTGCCTTTTCTATAGTAAATTATTCAAAAAATAATTTTCTACTGTCGCAAATTTTAATTACGCCAGGGATTGCCTTTTCTATAGTAAAATATTCAAAAAATAATTTTATACTGTCGCAAATTTTAAATACGCCAGGGATTGCCTTTTCTATAGTAAATTATTCAAAAAATAATTTTCTACTGTCGCAAATTTTAAATACGCCAGGGATTGCCTTTTCTATAGTAAATTATTCAAAAAAATAATCTTCAACTGTCGCAAATTTTAATTACGCCCGGGATTGCCTTTTCTATAGTAAATTATTCAAAAAATAATTTTATACTCTCGCAAATTTTAAATATCCCAGGGATTGCCTTTTCTATAGTAAATTATTCAACAAATAATTTTTTACTGTCGCAAATTTTAAATATCTCAGGGATTGCCTTTTCTATAGTAAATTTCTCACAAATTAATTTTTTACTGTCGCAAATTTGAAATACGCCAGGGATTGCCTTTTCTATAGTAAATTATTCAAAAAATAATTTTCTACTGTCGCAAATTTTAAATACGCCAGGGATTGCCTTTTCTATAGTAAATTATTCAAAAAATAATTTTTAATTGTAGCAAATTTTAATTGCGCCAGGGATTGCCTTTTCTATAGCAAATTATTCAAAAAATAATTTTATACTGTCGTAATTTTTAATCACGCCAGGGATTGCCTTTTCTATAGTAAATTATTCAAAAAATAATTTTTTACTGTCGCAAATTTTAATTACGCCAGGGATTGCCTTTTCTATAGTAAATTATTCAAAAAATAATTTTTTTACTGTCGCAAATTTTAATTACGCCAGGGATTGCCTTTTCTATAGTAAATTATTCAAAAAATAATTTTTTACTGTCGCAAATTTTAATTACGCCAGGGATTGCCTTTTCTGTAGTAAATTATTCAAAAAATAATTTTCTACTGTCGCAAATTTTAATTACGCCAGGGATTGCCTTTTCTATAGTAAATTATTCAAAAAATAATTTTATACTGTCGCAAATTTTAAGTGCGCCAGGGATTGCCTTTTCTATAGTAAATTATTCAAAAAATAATGTTCAACGGTCGCAAATTTTAATTACGCCAGGGATTGCCTTTTCTATAGTAAATTATTCAAAAAATAATTTTATACTGTCGCAAATTTTAATTACGCCAGGGATTGCCTTTTCTATAGTAAATTATTCAAAAAATAATTTTCAACTGTCGCAAATTTTAATTACCCCAGGGATTGCCTTTTCTATAGTAAATTATTCAAAAAATAATTTTTTACTGTCGCAAATTTTAAGTGCGCCAGGGATTGCCTTTTCTATAGTAAATTATTCAAAAAATAATTTTCTACTGTCGCAAATTTTAATTACGCCAGGGATTGCCTTTTCTATAGTAAATTATTCAAAAAATAATTTTATACTGTCGCAAATTTTAAATACGCCAGGGATTGCCTTTTCTATAGTAAATTATTCAAAAAATAATTTTCTACTGTCGCAAATTTTAAATACGCCAGGGATTGCCTTTTCTATAGTAAATTATTCAAAAAAATAATTTTCAACTGTCGCAAATTTTAATTACGCCCGGGATTGCCTTTTCTATAGTAAATTATTCAAAAAATAATTTTATACTCTCGCAAATTTTTAAATATCCCAGGGATTGCCTTTTCTATAGTAAATTATTCAACAAATAATTTTTTACTGTCGCAAATTTTGAAATATCTCAGGGATTGCCTTTTCTATAGTAAATTTCTCACAAATTAATTTTTTACTGTCGCAAATTTTAAATACGCCAGGGATTTCCTTTTCTATAGTAAATTATTCAAAAAATAATTTTTTACTGTCGCAAATTTTAAATACGCCAGGGATTGCCTTTTCTATAGTAAATTATTCAAAAAATAATTTTTTACTGTCGCAAATTTTAACTGCGCCAGGGATTGCCTTTTCTATAGTAAATTATTCAAAAATTAATTTCTTACTGTCGCAAATTTTAAATACGCCAGGGATTGCCTTTTCTATAGTAAATTATTCAAAAAATAATTTTCAACTGTCGCAAATTTTAATTGCGCCAGGGATTGCCTTTTCTATAGTAAATTATTCAAAAAATAATTTTATACTGTCGCAAATTTTAATTACGCCAGGGTTGCCTTTTCTATAGTGAATTATTCAAAAAATAATTTTCAACTGTCGCAAATTTTAATTACGCCAGGGATTGCCTTTTCTATAGTAAATTATTCAAAAAATAATTTTTTACTGTCGCAAATTGTAATTGCGCCAGGGATTGCCTTTTCTATAGTAAATTATTCAAAAAATAATTTCTTACTGTCGCAAATTTTAAATACGCCAAGGATTGCCTTTTCTATAGTAAATTATTCAAAAAATAATTTTTTACTGTCGCAAATTTTAATTACGCCAGGGATTGCCTTTTCTATAGTAAATTATTCCAATAATAATTTTCTACTGTCGCAAATTTTAATTACGCCAGGGATTGCCTTTTCTATAGTAAATTATTCAAAAAATAATTTTATACTGTCGCAAATTTTAAGTGCGCCAGGGATTGCCTTTTCTATAGTAAATTATTCAAAAAATAATGTTCAACGGTCGCAAATTTTAATTACGCCAGGGATTGCCTTTTCTATAGTAAATTATTCAAAAAATAATTTTATACTGTCGCAAATTTTAATTACGCCAGGGATTGCCTTTTCTATAGTAAATTATTCAAAAAATAATTTTCAACTGTCACAAATTTTAATTACGCCAGGGATTGCCTTTTCTATAGTAAATTTTGCAAAAAATAATTTTCTACTGTCGCAAATTTTAAATATCCCAGGGATTGCCTTTTCTATAGTAAATTATTCAAAAAATAATTTTCTACTGTCGCAAATTTTAAATATCCCAGGGATTGCCTTTTCTATAGTAAATTATTCAAAAAATAATTTTTTACTGTCGCAAATTTTAAGTGCGCCAGGGGTTGCCTTTTCTATAGTAAATTATTCAAAAAATAATTTTATACTGTCGCATATTTTAATTACGCCAGGGATTGCCTTTTCTATAGTAAATTATTCAAAAAATAATTTTTTACTGTCGCAAATTTTAATTACGCCAGGGATTGCCTTTTCTATAGTAAATTATTCAAAAAATAATTTTCTACTGTCGCAAATTTTAAATACGCCAGGGATTGCCTTTTCTATAGTAAATTATTCAAAAAATAATTTTCAACTGTCGCAAATTTTAATTACGCCAGGGATTGCCTTTTCTATAGTAAATTATTCAAAAAAATAATTTTATACTGTCGCAAATTTTAATTACGCCAGGGATTGCCTTTTCTATAGTAAATTATTCAAAAAATAATTTTTTATTGTCGCAAATTTTAAATACGCCAGGGATTGCCTTTTCTATAGTAAATTATTCACAAAATAATTTTCTACTGTCGCAAATTTTAAATACGCCAGGGATTGCCTTTTCTATAGTAAATTATTCAAAAAATAATTTTCTACTGTCGCAAATTTTAAATACGCCAGGGATTGCCTTTTCTATAGTAAATTATTCAAAAAATAATTTTTAACTGTCGCAAATTTTAATTGCGCCAGGGATTGCCTTTTCTATAGTAAATTATTCAAAAAATAATTTTATACTGTCGTAAATTTTAATTACGCCAGGGATTGCCTTTTCTATAGTAAATTATTCAAAAAATAATTTTTTACTGTCGCAAATTTTAATTACGCCAGGGATTGCCTTTTCTATAGTAAATTATTCAAAAAATAATTTTTTACTGTCGCAAATTTTAAATATCCCAGGGATTGCCTTTTCTATAGTAAATTATTCAAAAAATAATTTTTTACTGTCGCAAATTTTAAATATCCCAGGGATTGCCTTTTCTATAGTAAATTTCTCAAAAATTAATTTTTTACTGTCGCAAATTTTAAATACGCCAGGGATTGCCTTTTCTATAGTAAATTATTCAAAAAATAATTTTTTACTGTCGCAAATTTTAAATACGCCAGGGATTGCCTTTTCTATAGTAAATTATTCAAAAAATAATTTTTTACTGTCGCAAATTTTAATTACGCCAGGGATTGCCTTTTCTATAGTAAATTATTCAAAAAATAATTTTTTACTGTCGCAAATTTCAAATCCGCCAGGGATTGCCTTTTCTATAGTAAATTATTCAAAAAATAATTTTTTACTGTCGCAAATTTTAATTGCGCCAGGGATTGCCTTTTCTATAGTAAATTATTCAAAAAATAATTTTCAACTGTCGCAAATTTTAAATATCCCAGGGATTGCCTTTTCTACAGTAAATTATTCAAAAAATAATTTTTTACTGTCGCAAATTTTAATTACGCCAGGGATTGCCTTTTCTATAGTAAATTATTCAAAAAATTATTTTTTACTGTCGCAAATTTTAATTACGCCAGGGATTGCCTTTTCTATAGTAAATTATTCAAAAAATAATTTTTTACTGTCGCAAGTTTTAATTACGCCAGGGATTGCCTTTTCTATAGTAAATTATTCAAAAAATAATTTTCTACTGTCGCAAATTTTAATTACGCCAGGGATTGCCTTTTCTATAGTAAATTATTCAAAAAATAATTTTATACTGTCGCAAATTTTAAGTGCGCCAGGGATTGCCTTTTCTATAGTAAATTATTCAAAAAATAATGTTCAACGGTCGCAAATTTTAATTACGCCAGGGATTGCCTTTTCTATAGTAAATTATTCAAAAAATAATTTTATACTGTCGCAAATTTTAATTACGCCAGGGATTGCCTTTTCTATAGTAAATTATTCAAAAAATAATTTTCAACTGTCGCAAATTTTAATTGCGCCAGGGATTGCCTTTTCTATAGTAAATTATTCAAAAAATAATTTTTTACTGTCGCAAATTTTAATTGCGCCAGGGATTGCCTTTTCTATAGTAAATTATTCAAAAAATAATTTTCTACTGTCGCAAATTTTAAATATCCCAGGGATTGCCTTTTCTATAGTAAATTATTCAAAAAATAATTTTTTACTGTCGCAAATTTTAAGTGCGCCAGGGATTGCCTTTTCTATAGTAAATTATTCAAAAAATAATTTTCTACTGTCGCAAATTTTAATTACGCCAGGGATTGCCTTTTCTATAGTAAATTATTCAAAAAATAATTTTATACTGTCGCAAATTTTAAATACGCCAGGGATTGCCTTTTCTATAGTAAATTATTCAAAAAATAATTTTCTACTGTCGCAAATTTTAAATACGCCAGGGATTGCCTTTTCTATAGTAAATTATTCAGAAAAATAATTTTCAACTGTCGCAAATTTTAATTACGCCCGGGATTGCCTTTTCTATAGTAAATTATTCAAAAAATAATTTTCTACTGTCGCAAATTTTAATTACGCCAGGGATTGCCTTTTCTATAGTAAATTATTCAAAAAATAATTTTATACTGTCGCAAATTTCAAGTGCGCCAGGGATTGCCTTTTCTATAGTAAATTATTCAAAAAATAATTTTTTACTGTCGCAAATTTTAATTACGCCAGGGATTGCCTTTTCTATAGTAAATTATTCAAAAAATAATTTTTTACTGTCGCAAATTTTAATTGCGCCAGGGATTGCCTTTTCTATAGTAAATTATTCAAAAAATAATTTTTTACTATCGCAAGTTTTAATTGCGCCAGGGATTGCCTTTTCTATAGTAAATTATTCAAAAAATAATTTTTTACTGTCGCAATTTGTAATTGCGCCAGGGATTGCCCTTTCTATAGTAAATTATTCAAAAAATAATTTTTTATTGTCGCAAATTTTAATTACGCCAGGGATTACCTTTTCTATAATAAATTATTCAAAAAATAATTTTCTACTGTCGCAAATTTTAATTACGCCAGGGATTGCCTTTTCTATAGTAAATTATTCAAAAAATAATTTTCTACTGTCGCAAATTTTAATTGCGCCAGGGATTGCCTTTTTTATAGTAAATTATTCAAAAAATAATTTTTTACTGTCGCAAATTTTAATTGCGCCACTGATTGCCTTTTCTATAGTAAATTATTCAAAAAATAATTTTATACTGTCGCAAATTTTAAGTGCGCCAGGGATTGCCTTTTCTATAGTAAATTATTCAAAAAATAATTTTTTACTGTCGCAAATTTTAATTACGCCAGGGATTGCCTTTTCTATAGTAAATTATTCAAAAAATAATTTTCAGCTGTCGCAAATTTTAATTACGCCAGGGATTGCCTTTTCTATAGTAAATTATTCAAAAAATAATTTTATACTGTCGCAAATTTTAATTACGCCAGGGATTGCCTTTTCTATAGTAAATTTTGCAAAAAATAATTTTTTACTGTCGCAAATTTTAATTACGCCAGGGATTGCCTTTTCTATAGTAAACTTTTCAAAAAATAATTTTCTACTGTCGCAAATTTTAATTACGCCAGGGATTGTCTTTTCCATAGTAAATTATTCAAAAAATAATTTTTTACTGTCGCAAATTTCAAATCCGCCAGGGATTGCTTTTGCTATAGTAAATTATTCAAAAAATAATTTTTTACTATCGCAAGTTTTAATTGCGCCAGGGATTGCCTTTTCTACAGTAAATTTTGCAAAAAATAATTTTTTACTGTCGCAAATTTTAATTACGCCAGGGATTGCCTTTTCTATAGTAAACTTTTCAAAAAATAATTTTTTACTGTCGCAAATTTTAATTACGCCAGGGATTGCCTTTTCTATAGTAAACTTTTCAAAAAATAATTTTCTACTGTCGCAAATTTTAATTACGCCAGGGATTGCCTTTTCTATAGTAAATTATTCAAAAAATAATTTTATACTGTCGCAAATTTTAATTACGCCAGGGATTGCCTTTTCTATAGTAAATTATTCAAAAAATAATTTTATACTGTCGCAAATTTTAAGTGCGCCAGGGATTGCCTTTTCTATAGTAAATTATTCAAAAAATAATTTTTTACTGTCGCAAATTTTAATTGCGCCAGGGATTGCCTTTTCTATAGTAAATTTTGCAAAAAATAATTTTATACTGTCGCAAATTTTAATTACGCCAGGGATTGCCTTTTCTATAGTAAATTATTCAAAAAATAATTTTCTACTGTCGCAAATTTTAATTACGCCAGGGATTGCCTTTTCTATAGTAAATTTTTCAAAAAATAATTTTCTACTGTCGCAAATTTTAATTACGCCAGGGATTGCCTTTTCTATAGTAAATTATTCAAAAAATAATTTTCTTCTGTCGCAAATTTTAATTACGCCAGGGATTGCCTTTTCTATAGTAAATTATTCAAAAAATAATTTTATACTGTCGCAAATTTTAATTACGCCAGGGATTGCCTTTTCTATAGTAAATTATTCAAAAAATAATTTTATACTGTCGCAAATTTTAATTACGCCAGGGATTGCCTTTTCTATAGTAAATTTTGCAAAAAATAATTTTTTACTGTCGGAAATTTTAATTACGCCAGGGATTGCCTTTTCTATAGTAAACTTTTCAAAAAATAATTTTCTACTGTCGCAAATTTTAATTACGCCAGGGATTGCCTTTTCTATAGTAAATTATTCAAAAAATAATTTTTTACTGTGGCAAATTTCAAATCCGCCAGGGATTGCCTTTGCTATAGTAAATTATTCAAAAAATAATTTTTTACTATCGCAAGTTTTAATTGCACCAGGGATTGCCTTTTCTACAGTAAATTTTGCAAAAAATAATTTTTTACTGTCGCAAATTTTAATTGCGCCAGGGATTGCCTTTTCTATAGTAAATTATTCAAAAAATTATTTTTTACTGTCGCAAATTGTAATTGCGCCAGGGATTGCCTTTTCTATAGTAAATTATTCAAAAAATAATTTTTTACTGTCGCAAATTTTAAATATCCCAGGGATTGCCTTTTCTATAGTAAATTTCTCACAAATTAATTTTTTACTGTCGCAAATTTTAAGTGCGCCAGGGATTGCCTTTTCTATAGTAAATTATTCAAAAAATAATTTTTTACTGTCGCAAATTTTAAATACGCCAGGGATTGCCTTTTCTATAGTAAATTATTCAAAAAATAATTTTTTACTGTCGCAAATTTTAAATATCCCAGGAATTGCATTTTCTATAGTAAATTATTCAAAAAATAATTTTCTACTGTCGCAAATTTTAATTACGCCAGGGATTGCCTTTTCTATAGTAAGTTATTCAAAAAATAATTTTATACTGTCGCAAATTTTAATTACGCCAGGGATTGCCTTTTCTATAGTAAATTATTCAAAAAATAATTTTTTACTGTCGCAAATTGTAACTGCGCCAGGGATTGCCTTTTCTATAGTAAATTATTCAAAAAATAATTTTTTACTGTCGCAAATTTTAAATATCCCAGGAATTGCCTTTTCTATAGTAAATTATTCAAAAAATAATTTTTTACTGTCGCAAATTTTAAGTGCGCCAGGGATTGCCTTTTCTATAGTAAATTATTCAAAAAATAATTTTCAACTGTCGCAAATTTTAATGACGCCAGGGATTGCCTTTTCTATAGTAAATTATTCAAAAAATAATTTTCAACTGTCGCTAATTTTAATTACGCCAGGGATTGCCTTTTCTATTGTAAATTATTCAAAAAATAATTTTCAACTGTCGCCAATTTTAATTACGACAGGGATTGCCTTTTCTATAGTAAATTATTCAAAAAATAATTTTCAACTGTCGCAAATTTTAATTACGCCAGGGATTGCCTTTTCTATAGTAAATTATTCAAAAAATATTTTTCTACTGTCGCAAATTTTAATTACGCCAGGGATTGCCTTTTCTATAGTAAATTATTTAAAAAATAATTTTTTACTGTCGCAAATTTTAAGTGCGCCAGGGATTGCCTTTTCTATAGTAAATTTCTCAAAAAATAATTTTTTACTGTCGCAAATTTTAAATATCCCAGGGATTGCCTTTTCTATAGTAAATTTCTCACAAATTAATTTTTTACTGTCGCAAATTTTAAGTGCGCCAGGGATTGCCTTTTCTATAGTAAATTATTCAAAAAATAATTTTCTAGTGTCGCAAATTTTAATTACGCCAGGGATTGCCTTTTCTATAGTAAATTTTTCAAAAAATTATTTTTTACTGTCGCAAATTTTAATTACGCCAGGGATTGCCTTTTCTATAGTAAATTATTCAAAAAATAATTTTCAACGGTCGCAAATTTTAATAACGCCAGGGATTGCCTTTTCTATAGTAAATTATTCAAAAAATAATTTTTTACTGTCGCAAATTTTTAGTGCGCCAGGGATTGCCTTTTCTATAGTAAATTTTGCAAAAAATAATTTTTTACTGTCGCAAATTTTAATTGCGCCAGGGATTGCCTTTTCTATAATAAATTATTCAAAAAATAATTTTCAACTGTCGCAAATTGTAATTGCGCCAGGGATTGCCTTTTCTATAGTAAATTATTCAAAAAATAATTTTATACTGTCGCAAATTTTAAGTGCGCCACTGATTGCCTTTTCTATAGTAAATTATTCAAAAAATAATTTTCTACTGTCGCAAATTTTAATTACGCCAGGGATTGCCTTTTCTATAGTAAATTATTCAAAAAATAACTTTTTACTGTCGCAAATTTTAAGTGCGCCAGGGATTGCCTTTTCTATAGTAAATTATTCAAAAAATAATTTTTTACTGTAGCAAATTTTAAATATCCCAGGGATTGCCTTTTCTATAGTAAATTTCTCACAAATTAATTTTTTACTGTCGCAAATTTTAAGTGCGCCAGGGATTGCCTTTTCTATAGTAAATTATTCAAAAAATAATTTTTTACTGTCGCAAATTTTAATTACGCCAGGGATTGCCTTTTCTATAGTAAACTTTTCAAAAACATAATTTTCTACTGTCGCAAGTTTTAATTACGCCAGGGATTGCCTTTTCTATAGTAAATTATTCAATAAATAATTTTATACTGTCGCAAATTTTAATTACGCCAGGGATTGCCTTTTCTATAGTAAATTATTCAAAAAATATTTTTCTACTGTCGCAAATTTTAATTACGCCAGGGATTGCCTTTTATATAGTAAATTTTTCAAAAAATAATTTTTACTGTCGCAAATTTTAATTAAGCCAGGGATTGCCTTTTCTAGAGTAAATTATTCAAAAAATAATTTTCAACTGTCGCAAATTTTAATTACGCCAGGGATTGCCTTTTCTATAGTAAATTATTCAAAAAATAATTTTTTACTGTCGCAAATTTTTAGTGCGACAGGGATTGCCTTTTATATAGTAAATTTTTCAAAAAATAATTTTTTACTGTCGCAAATATTAATTGCGCCAGGGATTGCCTCTTCTATAGTAAATTATTCAAAAAATAATTTTCAACTGTCGCAAATTGTAATTGCGCCAGTGATTGCCTTTTCTATAGTAAATTTCTCACAAATTAATTTTTTACTGTCGCAAATTTTAATTACGCCAGGGATTGCCTTTTCTATAGTAAATTATTCAAAAAATAATTTTATACTGTCGCAAATTTTAATTACGCCAGGGATTGCCTTTTCTATAGTAAATTATTCAAAAAATAATTATTTACTGTCGCAAATTTTAAGTGCGCCAGGGATTGCCTTTTCTATAGTAAATTATTCAAAAAATAATTTTTTACTGTCGCAAATTTTAAATACGCCAGGGATTGCCTTTTCTATAGTAAATTATTATTCAAAAAATAATTTTCTACTGTCGCAAATTTTAAATACGCCAGGGATTGCCTTTTCTATAGTAAATTATTCAAAAAATAATTTTCTACTGTCGCAAATTTTAAATACGCCAGGGATTGCCTTTTCTATAGTAAATTATTCAAAAAATAATTTTCAACTGTCGCAAATTTTAATTGCGCCAGGGATTGCCTTTTCTATAGTAAATTATTCAAAAAATAATTTTATACTGTCGCAAATTTTAATTATGCCAGGGATTGCCTTATCTATAGTAAATTATTCAAAAAATAATTTTTTACTGTCGCAAATTTTAATTACGCCAGGGATTGCCTTTTCTATAGTAAATTATTCAAAAAATAATTTTTTACTGTCGCAAATTTTAAATATCCCAGGGATTGCCTTTTCTATAGTAAATTATTCAAAAAATAATTTTTTACTGTCGCAAATTTTAAATATCCCAGGGATTGCCTTTTCTATAGTAAATTTCTCACAAATTAATTTTTTACTGTCGCAAATTTTAAATACGCCAGGGATTGCCTTTTCTATAGTAAATTATTCAAAAAATAATTTTCAACTGTCGCAAATTTTAATTACGCCAGGGATTGCCTTTTCTATAGTAAATTATTCAAAAAATAATTTTTTACTGTCGCAAATTTTAATTGCGCCAGGGATTGCCTTTTCTATAGTAAATTATTCAAAAAATAATTTTCAACTGTCGCAAATTTTAATTACGCCAGGGATTGCCTTTTCTATAGTAAATTATTCAAAAAATAATTTTTTACTGTCGCAAATTTTAATTGCGCCAGGGATTGCCTTTTCTATAGTAAATTATTCAAAAAATAATTTTTTACTGTCGCAAATTTTAATTGCGCCAGGGTCTTTTATACAGTAAATTTTTCAAAATATTAATTTTTTACTGTCGAAAATTTTAATTACGCCTGGGATTGCCTTTTCTATAGTAAATTTTATACTGTCGCAAATTTTAATTACGCCAGGGATTGCCTTTTCTATAGTAAATTATTCAAAAAATAATTTTCTACTGTCGCAAATTTTAATTACGCCAGGGATTGCCTTTTCTATAGTAAATTATTCAAAAAATAATTTTCTACTGTCGCAAATTTTAATTACGCAAGGGATTGCCTTTTCTATAGTAAATTATTCAAAAAATAATTTTTTAATGTCGCAAATTGTAATTGCACCAGGGATTGCCTTTTCTATAGTAAATTTTGCAAAAAATAATTTTTTACTGTCGCAAATTTTAATTGCGCCAGGGATTGCCTTTTCTATAGTAAATTATTCAAAAAATAATTTTCTACTGTCGCAAATTTTAATTACGCCAGGGATTGCCTTTTCTATAGTAAATTATTCAAAAAATAATTTTCTACTGTCGCAAATTTTAAATACGCCAGGGATTGCCTTTTCTATAGTAAATTATTCAAAAAATAATTTTATACTGTCGCAAATTTTAATTACGCCAGGGATTGCCTTTTCTATAGTAAATTATTCAAAAAATAATTTTTTACTGTCGCAAATTTCAAATCCGCCAGGGATTGCCTTTTCTATAGTAAATTATTCAAAAAATAATTTTTTACTATCGCAAGTTTTAATTGCGCCAGGGATTGCCTTTTCTACAGTAAATTTTGCAAAAAATAATTTTTTACTGTCGCAAATTTTAAATACGCCAGGGATTGCCTTTTCTATAGTAAATTTTGCAAAAAAATAATTTTTTACTGTCGCAAATTTTAAATACGCCAGGGATTGCCTTTTCTATAGTAAATTATTCAAAAAATAATTTTCTACTGTCGCAAATTTTAATTACGCCAGGGATTGCCTTTTCTATAGTAAATTATTCAAAAAATAATTTTCTACTGTCGCAAATTGTAATTGCGCCAGGGATTGCCTTTTCTATAGTAAATTATTCAAAAAATAATTTTTTACTGTCGCAAATTTTAATTACGCCAGGGATTGCCTTTCCTACAGTAAATTTTTCAAAAAATAATTTTATACTGTCGCAAATTTCAAATCCGCCAGGGATTGCCTTTTCTACAGTAAATTTTGCAAAAAAATAATTTTTTACTGTCGCAAATTTTAAATATCCCAGGGATTGCCTTTTCTATAGTAAATTTCTCACAAATTAATTTTTTACTGTCGCAAATTTTAAACACGCCAGGGATTGCCTTTTCTATAGTAAATTATTCAAAAAATAATTTTTTGCTGTCGCAAATTTTAAATATCCCAGGGATTGCCTTTTCTATAGTAAATTATTCAAAAAATAATTTTTTACTGTCGCAAATTTTAATTGCGCCAGGGATTGCCTTTTCTATAGTAAATTATTCAAAAAATAATTTTTTACTGTCGCAAATTTTAATTACGCCAGGGATTGCCTTTTCTATAGTAAATTATTCAAAAAATAATTTTCTACTGTCGCAAATTTTAAGTGCGCCAGGTATTGCCTTTTCTATAGTAAATTATTCAAAAAATAATTTTTTACTGTCGCAAATTTTAAATACGCCAGGGAGTGCCTTTTCTATAGTAAATTATTCAAAAAATAATTTTCTACTGTCGCAAATTTTAAATACGCCAGGGATTGGCTTTTCTATAGTAAATTATTCAAAAAATAATTTTCTACTGTCGCAAATTTTAAATACGCCAGGGATTGCCTTTTCTATAGTAAATTATTCAAAAAATAATTTTCAACTGTCGCAAATTTTAATTGCGCCAGGGACTGCCTTTTCTATAGTAAATTATTCAAAAAATAATTTTATACTGTCGCAAATTTTAATTACGCCAGGGATTGCCTTTTCTATAGTAAATTATTCAAAAAATAATTTTTTACTGTCGCAAATTTTAAATATCCCAGGGATTGCCTTTTCTATAGTAAATTATTCAAAAAATAATTTTCTACTGTCGCAAATTTTAATTACGCCAGGGATTGCCTTTTCTATAGTAAATTATTCAAAAAATAATTTTATACTGTCGCAAATTTTAATTACGCCAGGGATTGCCTTTTCTATAGTAAATTATTCAAAAAATAATTTTCTACTGTCGCAAATTTTAATTACGCCAGGGATTGCCTTTTCTATAGTAAATTATTCAAAAAATAATTTTATACTGTCGCAAATTTTAATTACGCCAGGGATTGCCTTTTCTATAGTAAATTATTCAAAAAATAATTTTTTACTATCGCAAATTTTAATTGCGCCAGGGATTGCCTTTTCTATAATAAATTTTGCAAGAAATAATTTTATACTGTCGCAAATTTTAATTACGCCAGGGATTGCCTTTTCTATAGTAAATTATTCAAAAAATAATTTTCTACTGTCGCAAATTTTAATTGCGCCACGGATTGTCTTTTCTATAGTAAATTATTCAAAAAATAATTTTTTGCTGTCGCAAATTTTAAGTGCGCCAGGTATTGCCTTTTCTATAGTAAATTATTCAAAAAATAATTTTTTACTGTCGCAAATTTTAAATACGCCAGGGATTGCCTTTTCTATAGTAAATTATTCAAAAAATAATTTTCTACTGTCGCAAATTTTAAATACGCCAGGGATTGGCTTTTCTATAGTAAATTATTCAAAAAATAATTTTCTACTGTCGCAAATTTTTAATACGCCAGGGACTGCCTTTTATATAGTAAATTATTCAAAAAATAATTTTCAACTGTCGCAATTTTAATTGCGCCAGGGATTGCCTTTTCTATAGTAAATTATTCAAAAAATAATTTTATACTGGCGCAAATTTTAATTACGCCAGGGATTGCCTTTTCTATAGTAAATTATTCAAAAAATAATTTTTGACTGTCGCAAATTTTAAATATCCCAGGGATTGCCTTTTCTATAGTAAATTATTCAAAAAATAATTTTCTACTGTCGCAAATTTTAATTACGCCAGGGATTGCCTTTTCTATAGTAAATTATTCAAAAAATAATTTTATACTGTCGCAAATTTTAATTACGCCAGGGATTGCCTTTTCTATTGTAAATTATTCAAAAAATAATTTTTTACTGTCGCAAATTTTAATTGCGCCAGGGATTGCCTTTTCTATTGTAAAATATTCAAAAAATAATTTTTTACTGTCGCAAATTTTAAATATCCCAGGGATTGCCTTTTCTATAGTAAATTATTCAAAAAATAATTTTCTACTCTCGCAAATTTTAATTACGCCAGGTATTGCCTTTTCTATAGTAAATTATTCAAAAAATAATTTTATACTGTCGCAAATTTTAATTACGCCAGGGATTGCCTTTTCTATAGTAAATTATTCAAAAAATAATTTTCAACTGTCGCAAATTTTAATTACGCCAGGGATTGCCTTTTCTATAGTAAATTATTCAAAAAATAATTTTTTACTGTCGCAAATTGTAATTGCACCAGGGATTGCCTTTTCTATAGTAAATTATTCGAAAAATAATTTCTTACTTTCGCAAATTTTAAATACGCCAGGGCTTGCCTTTTCTATAGTAAATTATTCAAAAAATAATTTTTTACTGTCGCAAATTTTAAGTGCGCCAGGGATTGCCTTTTCTATAGTAAATTATTCAAAAAATAATTTTATACTGTCGCAAATTTTAATTACGCCAGGGATTGTCTTTTCTATAGTAAATTATTCAAAAAATAATTTTTTACTGTCGCAAATTTTAAGTGCGCCAGGGATTGCCTTTTCTATAGTAAATTATTCAAAAAATAATTTTTTACTGTCGCAAATTTTAAGTGCGCCAGGGATTGCCTTTTCTATAGTAAATTATTCAAAAAATAATTTTCTACTGTCGCAAATTTTAATTACGCCAGGGATTGCCTTTTCTATAGTAAATTATTCAAAAAATAATTTTTTACTGTCGCAAATTTTAAGTGCGCCAGGGATTGCCTTTTGTATAGTAAATTATTCAAAAAATAATTTTTTACTGTCGCAAATTTTAAGTGCGCCCAGGGATTGCCTTTTCTATAGTAAATTATTCAAAAAATAATTTTCTAATGTCGCAAATTTTAATTACGCCAGGGATTGCCTTTTCTATAGTAAATTATTCAAAAAATAATTTTTTACTGTCGCAAATTTTAAGTGCGCCAGGGATTGCCTTTTCTATAGTAAATTATTCAAAAAATAATTTTCGACTGTCGCAAATTTTAAATACGCCAGGGATTGCCTTTACTATAGTAAATTTTTCAAAAAATAATTTTCTACTGTCGCAAATTTTAATTGCGCCAGGGATTGCCTTTTCTATAGTAAATTATTCAAAAAATTATTTTCAACTGTCGCAAATTTTAATTACGCCAGGGATTGCCTTTTCTTTAGTAAATTATTCAAAAAATAATTTTCAACTGTCGCAAATTTTAATTACGCCAGGGATTGCCTTTTCTATAGTAAATTATTCAAAAAATAATTTTTTACTGTCGCAAATTTCAAATCCGCCAGGGATTGCCTTTTCTATAGTAAATTATTCAAAAAATAATTTTTTACTATCGCAAGTTTTAATTGCGCCAGGGATTGCCTTTTCTACAGTAAATTTTGCAAAAAATAATTTTTTACTGTCGCAAATTTTAATTGCGCCAGGGATTGCCTTTTCTATAGTAAATTATTCAAAAAATAATTTTTTACTGTCGCAAATTTTAAATACGCCAGGGATTGCCTTTTCTATAGTAAATTTTGCAAAAAAATAATTTTTTACTGTCGCAAATTTTAAATACGCCAGGGATTGCCTTTTCTATAGTAAATTATTCAAAAAATAATTTTCTACTGTCGCAAATTTCAAATCCGCCAGGGATTGCCTTTTCTACAGTAAATTTTGCAAAAAAATAATTTTTTACTGTCGCAAATTTTAAATATCCCAGGCATTGCCTTTTCTATAGTAAATTTCTCACAAATTAATTTTTTACTGTCGCAAATTTTAAACACGCCAGGGATTGCCTTTTCTATAGTAAATTATTCAAAAAATAATTTTTTACTGTCGCAAATTTTAAATATCCCAGGGATTGCCTTTTCTATAGTAAATTATTCAAAAAATAATTTTTTACTGTCGCAAATTTTAATTGCGCCAGGGATTGCCTTTTCTATAGTAAATTATTCAAAAAATAATTTTTTACTGTCGCAAATTTTAATTACGCCAGGGATTGCCTTTTCTATAGTAAATTATTCAAAAAATAATTTTTTACTGTCGCAAATTTTAAGTGCGCCAGGTATTGCCTTTTCTATAGTAAATTATTCAAAAAATAATTTTTTACTGTCGCAAATTTTAAATACGCCAGGGAGTGCCTTTTCTATAGTAAATTATTCAAAAAATAATTTTCTACTGTCGCAAATTTTAAATACGCCAGGGATTGGCTTTTCTATAGTAAATTATTCAAAAAATAATTTTCTACTGTCGCAAATTTTAAATACGCCAGGGATTGCCTTTTCTATAGTAAATTATTCAAAAAATAATTTTCAACTGTCGCAAATTTTAATTGCGCCAGGGATTGCCTTTTCTATAGTAAATTATTCAAAAAATAATTTTATACTGTCGCAAATTTTAATTACGCCAGGGATTGCCTTTTCTATAGTAAATTATTCAAAAAATATTTTTTTACTGTCGCAAATTTTAAATATCCCAGGGATTGCCTTTTCTATAGTAAATTATTCAAAAAATAATTTTCTACTGTCGCAAATTTTAATTACGCCAGGGATTGCCTTTTCTATAGTAAATTATTCAAAAAATAATTTTATACTGTCGCAAATTTTAATTACGCCAGGGATTGCCTTTTCTATAGTAAATTATTCAAAAAATAATTTATTACTATCGCAAATTTTAATTGCGCCAGGGATTGCCTTTTCTATAGTAAATTTTGCAAGAAATAATTTTATACTGTCGCAAATTTTAATTACGCCAGGGATTGCCTTTTCTATAGTAAATTATTCAAAAAATAATTTTCTACTGTCGCAAATTTTAATTGCGCCACGGATTGCCTTTTCTATAGTAAATTATTCAAAAAATAATTTTTTACTGTCGCAAATTTTAAGTGCGCCAGGTATTGCCTTTTCTATAGTAAATTATTCAAAAAATAATTTTTTACTGTCGCAAATTTTAAATACGCCAGGGATTGCCTTTTCTATAGTAAATTATTCAAAAAATAATTTTCTACTTTCGCAAATTTTAAATACGCCAGGGATTGGCTTTTCTATAGTAAATTATTCAAAAAATAATTTTCTACTGTCGCAAATTTTTAATACGCCAGGGATTGCCTTTTATATAGTAAATTATTCAAAAAATAATTTTCAACTGTCGCAAATTTTAATTGCGCCAGGGATTGCTTTTCTATAGTAAATTATTCAAAAAATAATTTTATACTGGCGCAAATTTTAATTACGCCAGGGATTGCCTTTTCTATAGTAAATTATTCAAAAAATAATTTTTTACTGTCGCAAATTTTAAATATCCCAGGGATTGCCTTTTCTATAGTAAATTATTCAAAAAATAATTTTCTACTGTCGCAAATTTTAATTACGCCCAGGGATTGCCTTTTCTATAGTAAATTATTCAAAAAATAATTTTATACTGTCGCAAATTTTAATTACGCCAGGGATTGCCTTTTCTATTGTAAATTATTCAAAAAATAATTTTTTACTGTCGCAAATTTTAATTGCGCCAGGGACTGCCTTTTCTATAGTAAATTTTGCAAGAAATAATTTTATACTGTCGCAAATTTTAATTACGCCAGGGATTGCCTTTTCTATAGTAAATTATTCAAAAAATAATTTTATACTGTCGCAAATTTTAATTACGCCAGGGATTGCCTTTTCTATTGTAAATTATTCAAAAAATAATTTTTTACTGTCGCAAATTTTAAATATCCCAGGGATAGCCTTTTCTATAGTAAATTATTCAAAAAATAATTTTCTACTGTCGCAAATTTTAATTACGCCAGGGATTGCCTTTTCTATAGTAAATTATTCAAAAAATAATTTTATACTGTCGCAAATTTTAATTACGCCAGGGATTGCCTTTCCTATAGTAAATTATTCAAAAAATAATTTTCAACTGTCGCAAATTTTAATTACGCCAGGGATTGCCTTTTCTATAGTAAATTATTCAAAAAATAATTTTTTACTGTCGCAAATTGTAATTGCGCCAGGGATTGCCTTTTCTATAGTAAATTATTCAAAAAATAATTTCTTACTTTCGCAAATTTTAAATACGCCAGGGATTGCCTTTTCTATAGTAAATTATTCAAAAAATAATTTTATACTGTCGCAAATTTTAAGTGCGCCAGGGATTGCCTTTTCTATAGTAAATTATTCAAAAAATAATTTTATACTGTCGCAAATTTTAATTACGCCAGGGATTGCCTTTTCTATAGTAAATTATTCAAAAAATAATTTTTTACTGTCGCAAATTTTAAGTGCGCCAGGGATTGCCTTTTCTATAGTAAATTATTCAAAAAATAATTTTTTACTGTCGCAAATTTTAAGTGCGCCAGGGATTGCCTTTTCTATAGTAAATTATTCAAAAAATAATTTTCTACTGTCGCAAATTTTAATTACGCCAGGGATTGCCTTTTCTATAGTAAATTATTCAAAAAATAATTTTTTACTGTCGCAAATTTTAAGTGCGCCAGGGATTGCCTTTTGTATAGTAAATTATTCAAAAAATAATTTTTTACTGTCGCAAATTTTAAGTGCGCCAGGGATTGCCTTTTCTATAGTAACTTATTCAAAAAATAATTTTCTAATGTCGCAAATTTTAATTACGCCAGGGATTGCCTTTTCTATAGTAAATTATTCAAAAAATAATTTTTTACTGTCGCAAATTTTAAGTGCGCCAGGGATTGCCTTTTCTATAGTAAATTATTCAAAAAATAATTTTCTACTGTCGCAAATTTTAAATACGCCAGGGATTGCCTTTACTATAGTAAATTTTTCAAAAAATAATTTTCTACTGTCGCAAATTTTAATTGCGCCAGGGATTGCCTTTTTTATAGTAAATTATTCAAAAAATAATTTTCAACTGTCGCAAATTTTAATTACGCCAGGGATTGCCTTTTCTATAGTAAATTATTCAAAAAATAATTTTCAACTGTCGCAAATTTTAATTACGCCAGGGATTGCCTTTTCTATAGTAAATTATTCAAAAAATAATTTCTTACTTTCGCAAATTTTAAATACGCCAGGGATTGCCTTTTCTATAGTAAATTATTCAAAAAATAATTTTATACTGTCGCAAATTTTAAGTGCGCCAGGGATTGCCTTTTCTATAGTAAATTATTCAAAAAATAATTTTATACTGTCGCAAATTTTAATTACGCCAGGGATTGCCTTTTCTATAGTAAATTATTCAAAAAATAATTTTATACTGTCGCAAATTTTAATTACGCCAGGGATTGCCTTTTCTATAGTAAATTATTCAAAAAATAATTTTCAACTGTCGCAAATTTTAATTACGCCAGGGATTGCCTTTTCTATAGTAAATTATTCAAAAAATATTTTTTTACTGTCGCAAATTGTAATTGCGCCAGGGATTGCCTTTTCTATAGTAAATTATTCAAAAAATAATTTCTTACTGTCGCAAATTTTAAATACGCCAGGGATTGCCTTTTCTATATTAAATTATTCAAAAAATAATTTTATACTGTCGCAAATTTTAAGTGCGCCAGGGATTGCCTTTTCTATAGTAAATTATTCAAAAAATAATTTTATACTGTCGCAAATTTTAAGTGCGGCAGGGATTGCCTTTTCTATAGTAAATTATTCAAAAAATAATTTTTTACTGTCGCAAATTTTAAGTGCGCCAGGGATTGCCTTTTCTATAGTAAATTATTCAAAAAATAGTTGTATACTGTCGCAAATTTTAATTATGCCAGGGATTTCCTTTTCTATAGTAAATTATTCAAAAAATAATTTTATACTGTCGCAAATTTTAAGTGCGCCAGGGATTGCCTTTTCTATAGTAAATTATTCAAAAAATAATTTTTTACTGTCGCAAATTTTAAGTGCGCCAGGGATTGCCTTTTCTATAGTAAATTATTCAAAAAATAATTTTCTACTGTCGCAAATTTTAATTACGTCAGGGATTGACTTTTCTATTGTAAATTATTCAAAAAATAATTTTTTACTGTCGCAAATTTTAAGTGCGCCAGGGATTGCCTTTTCTATAGTAAATTATTCAAAAAATAATTTTCTACTGTCGCAAATTTTAATTACGCCAGGGATTGCCTTTTCTATAGTAAATTATTCAAAAAATAATTTTTTACTGTCGCAAATTTTAAATATCCCAGGGATTGCCTTTTCTATAGTAAATTATTCAAAAAATAATTTTCTACTGTCGCAAATTTTAATTACGCCCAGGGATTGCCTTTTCTATAGTAAATTATTCAAAAAATAATTTTATACTGTCGCAAATTTTAATTACGCCAGGGATTGCCTTTTCTATTGTAAATTATTCAAAAAATAATTTTTTACTGTCGCAAATTTTAATTGCGCCAGGGACTGCCTTTTCTATAGTAAATTTTGCAAGAAATAATTTTATACTGTCGCAAATTTTAATTACGCCAGGGATTGCCTTTTCTATAGTAAATTATTCAAAAAATAATTTTATACTGTCGCAAATTTTAATTACGCCAGGGATTGCCTTTTCTATTGTAAATTATTCAAAAAATAATTTTTTACTGTCGCAAATTTTAAATATCCCAGGGATAGCCTTTTCTATAGTAAATTATTCAAAAAATAATTTTCTACTGTCGCAAATTTTAATTACGCCAGGGATTGCCTTTTCTATAGTAAATTATTCAAAAAATAATTTTATACTGTCGCAAATTTTAATTACGCCAGGGATTGCCTTTCCTATAGTAAATTATTCAAAAAATAATTTTCAACTGTCGCAAATTTTAATTACGCCAGGGATTGCCTTTTCTATAGTAAATTATTCAAAAAATAATTTTTTACTGTCGCAAATTGTAATTGCGCCAGGGATTGCCTTTTCTATAGTAAATTATTCAAAAAATAATTTCTTACTTTCGCAAATTTTAAATACGCCAGGGATTGCCTTTTCTATAGTAAATTATTCAAAAAATAATTTTATACTGTCGCAAATTTTAAGTGCGCCAGGGATTGCCTTTTCTATAGTAAATTATTCAAAAAATAATTTTATACTGTCGCAAATTTTAATTACGCCAGGGATTGCCTTTTCTATAGTAAATTATTCAAAAAATAATTTTTTACTGTCGCAAATTTTAAGTGCGCCAGGGATTGCCTTTTCTATAGTAAATTATTCAAAAAATAATTTTTTACTGTCGCAAATTTTAAGTGCGCCAGGGATTGCCTTTTCTATAGTAAATTATTCAAAAAATAATTTTCTACTGTCGCAAATTTTAATTACGCCAGGGATTGCCTTTTCTATAGTAAATTATTCAAAAAATAATTTTTTACTGTCGCAAATTTTAAGTGCGCCAGGGATTGCCTTTTGTATAGTAAATTATTCAAAAAATAATTTTTTACTGTCGCAAATTTTAAGTGCGCCAGGGATTGCCTTTTCTATAGTAACTTATTCAAAAAATAATTTTCTAATGTCGCAAATTTTAATTACGCCAGGGATTGCCTTTTCTATAGTAAATTATTCAAAAAATAATTTTTTACTGTCGCAAATTTTAAGTGCGCCAGGGATTGCCTTTTCTATAGTAAATTATTCAAAAAATAATTTTCTACTGTCGCAAATTTTAAATACGCCAGGGATTGCCTTTACTATAGTAAATTTTTCAAAAAATAATTTTCTACTGTCGCAAATTTTAATTGCGCCAGGGATTGCCTTTTCTATAGTAAATTATTCAAAAAATAATTTTCAACTGTCGCAAATTTTAATTACGCCAGGGATTGCCTTTTCTATAGTAAATTATTCAAAAAATAATTTTCAACTGTCGCAAATTTTAATTACGCCAGGCATTGCCTTTTCTATAGTAAATTATTCAAAAAATAATTTTTTACTGTCGCAAATTTTAATTACGCCAGGGATTGCCTTTTCTATAGTAAATTATTCAAAAAATAATTTTATACTGTCGCAAATTTTAATTACGCCAGGGATTGCCTTTTCTATAGTAAATTATTCAAAAAATAATTTTCAACTGTCGCAAATTTTAATTACGCCAGGGATTGCCTTTTCTATAGTAAATTATTCAAAAAATATTTTTTTACTGTCGCAAATTGTAATTGCGCCAGGGATTGCCTTTTCTATAGTAAATTATTCAAAAAATAATTTCTTACTGTCGCAAATTTTAAATACGCCAGGGATTGCCTTTTCTATATTAAATTATTCAAAAAATAATTTTATACTGTCGCAAATTTTACGTGCGCCAGGGATTGCCTTTTCTATAGTAAATTATTCAAAAAATAATTTTATACTGTCGCAAATTTTAAGTGCGGCAGGGATTGCCTTTTCTATAGTAAATTATTCAAAAAATAATTTTTTACTGTCGCAAATTTTAAGTGCGCCAGGGATTGCCTTTTCTATAGTAAATTATTCAAAAAATAGTTGTATACTGTCGCAAATTTTAATTATGCCAGGGATTGCCTTTTCTATAGTAAATTATTCAAAAAATAATTTTATACTGTCGCAAATTTTAAGTGCGCCAGGGATTGCCTTTTCTATAGTAAATTATTCAAAAAATAATTTTTTACTGTCGCAAATTTTAAGTGCGCCAGGGATTGCCTTTTCTATAGTAAATTATTCAAAAAATAATTTTCTACTGTCGCAAATTTTAATTACGTCAGGGATTGACTTTTCTATTGTAAATTATTCAAAAAATAATTTTTTACTGTCGCAAATTTTAAGTGCGCCAGGGATTGCCTTTTCTATAGTAAATTATTCAAAAAATAATTTTCTACTGTCGCAAATTTTAATTACGCCAGGGATTGCCTTTTCTATAGTAAATTATTCAAAAAATAATTTTATACTGTCGCAAATTTTAATTACGCCAGGTATTGCCTTTTCTATAGTAAATTATTCAAAAAATAATTTTCAACTGTCGCAAATTTTAAGTGCGCCAGGGATTGCCTTTGCTATAGTAAATTATTCAAAAAATAATTTTCTACTGTCGCAAATTTTAATTACGCCAGGGATTGCCTTTTCTATAGTAAATTATTCAAAAAATAATTTTTTACTGTCGCAAATTTTAAGTGCGCCAGGGATTGCCTTTTCTATAGTAAATTATTCAAAAAATAACTTTATACTGTCGCAAATTTTAATAACGCCAGGGATTGCCTTTTCTATAGTAAATTATTCAAAAAATAATTTTATACTGTCTCAAATTTTAAGTGCGCCAGGGATTGCCTTTTCTATAGTAAATTATTCAAAAAATAATTTTTTACTGTCGCAAATTTTAAATACGCCAGGGATTGCCTTTTCTATAGTAAATTATTCAAAAAATAATTTTCTACTGTCGCAAATTTTAAATACGCCAGGGATTGCCTTTTCTATAGTAAATTATTCAAAAAATAATTTTCTACTGTCGCAAATTTTAAATACGCCAGGGGTTGCCTTTTCTATAGTAAATTATTCAAAAAATAATTTTCAACTGTCGCAAATTTTAATTGCGCCAGGGATTGCCTTTTCTATAGTAAATTATTCAAAAAATAATTTTATACTGTCGCAAATTTTAATTACGCCAGGGATTGCCTTTTCTATAGTAAATTATTCAAAAAATAATTTTTTACTGTCGCAAATTTTAAATACGCCAGGGATTGCCTTTTCTATAGTAAATTATTCAAAAAATAATTTTATACTGTCGCAAATTTTAAGTGCGCCAGGGATTGCCTTTTCTATAGTAAATTATTCAAAAAATAATTTTATACTGTCGCAAATTTTAATTACGCCAGGGATTGCCTTTTCTATAGTAAATTATTCAAAAAATAATTTTATACTGTCGCAAATTTTAAGTGCGCCAGGGATTGCCTTTTCTATAGTAAATTTTGCAAAAAATAATTTTTTACTGTCGCAAATTTTAATTACGCCAGGGATTGCCTTTTCTATAGTAAATTATTCAAAAAATAATTTTCTACTGTCGCAAATTGTAATTGCGCCAGGGATTGCCTTTTCTATAGTAAATTATTCAAAAAATAATTTTTTACTGTCGCAAATTTTAATTACGCCAGGGATTGCCTTTTCTATAGTAAATTATTCAAAAAATAATTTTTTACTGTCGCAAATTTTAAGTGCGCCAAGGATTGCCTTTTCTATAGTAAATTATTCAAAAAATAATTTTTTACTGTCGCAAATTTTAATTACGCCAGGGATTGCCTTTTCTATAGTAAATTATTCAAAAAATAATTTTTTACTGTCGCTAATTTTAAATACGCCAGGGATTGCCTTTTCTATAGTAAATTATTCAAAAAATAATTTTTTACTGTCGCAAATTTTAAATATCCCAGGTATTGCCTTTTCTATAGTAAATTTCTCACAAATTAATTTTTTACTGTCGCAAATTTTAAATACGCCAGGGATTGCCTTTTCTACAGGAAATTATTCAAAAAATAATTTTTTACTGTCGCAAATTTTAATTACGCCAGGGATTGCCTTTTCTATAGTAAATTATTCAAAAAATAATTTTTTACTGTCGCAAATTTTAAGTGCGCCAGGGATTGCCTTTTCTATAGTAAATTATTCAAAAAATAATTTTCTAATGTAGCAAGTTTTAATTGCGCCAGGGATTGCCTTTTCTATAGTAAATTATTCAAAAAATAATTTTTTACTGTCGCAAATTTTAATTACGCCAGGGATTGCCTTTTCTATAGTAAATTATTCAAAAAATAATTTTTTTCTGTCGCAAATTTTATATATCCCAGGGATTACCTTTTCTATAGTAAATTTCTCACAAATTAATTTTTTACTGTCGCAAATTTTAAATACGCCAGGGATTGCCTTTTCTATAGTGAATTATTCAAAAAATAATTTTTTACTGTCGCAAATTTTAATTACGCCAGGGATTGCCTATTCTATAGTAAATTATTCAAAAAATAATTTTATACTGTCGCAAATTTTAAATGCGCCAGGGATTGCCTTTTCTATAGTAAATTATTCAAATAATAATTTTCTACTGTCGCAAATTTTAAATACACCAGGGATTGCCTTTTCTATAGTAAATTATTCAAAAAATAATTTTCAACTGTCGCAAATTTTAATTGCGCCAGGGATGGCCTTTTCTATAGTAAATTATTCAAAAAATAATTTTATACTGTCGCAAATTTTAATTACGCCAGGGATTGCCTTTTCTATAGTAAATTATTCAAAAAATAATTTTTTACTGTCGCAAATTTTAAATATCCCAGGGATTGCCTTTTCTATAGTAAATTATTCAAAAAATAATTTTCTACTGTCGCAAATTTTAATTACGCGAGGGATTGCCTTTTCTATAGTAAATTATTCAAAAATAATTTTTTACTGTCGCAAATTTTAAGTGCGCCAGGGATTGCCTTTTCTATAGTAAATTATTCAAAAAATAATTTTCTACTGTCGCAAATTTTAATTACGCCAGGGATTGCCTTTTCTATAGTAAATTATTCAAAAAATAATTTTATACTGTCGCAAATTTTAATTACGCCAGGGATTGCCTTTTCTATAGTAAATTATTCAAAAAATAATTTTCAACTGTCGCAAATTTTAAGTGCGCCAGGGATTGCCTTTGCTATAGAAAATTATTCAAAAAATAATTTTCTACTGTCGCAAATTTTAATTACGCCAGGGATTGCCTTTTCTATAGTAAATTATTCAAAAAATAATTTTTTACTGTCGCAAATTTTAAGTGCGCCAGGGATTGCCTTTTCTATAGTAAATTATTCAAAAAATAATTTTATACTGTCGCAAATTTTAATTACGCCAGGGATTGCCTTTTCTATAGTAAATTATTCAAAAAATAATTTTATACTGTCGCAAATTTTAAGTGCGCCAGGGATTGCCTTTTCTATAGTAAATTATTCAAAAAATAATTTTTTACTGTCGCAAATTTTAAATACGCCAGGGATTGCCTTTTCTATAGTAAATTATTCAAAAAATAATTTTCTACTGTCGCAAATTTTAAATACGCCAGGGATTGCCTTTTCTATAGTAAATTATTCAAAAAATAATTTTCTACTGTCGCAAATTTTAAATACGCCAGGGATTGCCTTTTCTGTAGTAAATTATTCAAAAATAATTTTCAACTGTCGCAAATTTTAATTGCGCCAGGGATTGCCTTTTCTATAGTAAATTATTCAAAAAATATTTTTATACTGTCGCAAATTTTAATTACGCCAGGGATTGCCTTTTCTATAGTAAATTATTCAAAAAATAATTTTTTACTGTCGCAAATTTTAAATATCCCAGGGATTGCCTTTTCTATAGTAAATTATTCAAAAAATAATTTTCTACTGTCGCAAGTTTTAATTACGCCAGGGATTGCCTTTTCTATAGTAATTTATTCAAAAAATAATTTTGTACTGTCGCAAATTTTAAGTGCGCCAGGGATTGCCTTTTCTATAGTAAATTATTCAAAAAATAATTTTTTACTGTCGCAAATTTTAATTGCGCCAGGGATTGCCTTTTCTATAGTAAATTTTGCAAAAAATAATTTTATACTGTCGCAAATTTTAATTACGCCAGGGATTGCCTTTTCTATAGTAAATTATTCAAAAAATAATTTTATACTGTCGCAAATTTTAATTACGCCAGGGATTGCCTTTTCTATAGTAAATTATTCAAAAAATAATTTTATACTGTCGCAAATTTTAAGTGCGCCAGGGATTGCCTATTCTATAGTAAATTATTCAAAAAATAATTTTTTACTGTCGCAAATTTTAATTACGCCAGGTGTTGCCTTTTCTATAGTAAATTATTCAAAAAATAATTTTATACTGTCGCAAATTTTAAGTGCGCCAGGGATTGCCTTTTCTATAGTAAATTATTAAAAAAATAATTTTTTACTGTCGCAAATTTTAAGTGCGCCAGGGATTGCCTTTTCTATAGTAAATTATTCAAAAAATAATTTTCTACTGTCGCAAATTTTAAATACGCCAGGGATTGCCTTTTCTATAGTAAATTATTCAAAAAATAATTTTCTACTGTCGCAAATTTTAAATACGCCAGGGATTGCCTTTTCTATAGTAAATTATTCAAAAAATAATTTTCAACTGTCGCAAATTTTAATTGCGCCAGGGATTGCCTTTTCTATAGTAAATTATTCAAAAAATAATTTTATACTGTCGCAAATTTTAATTACTCCAGGGATTGCCTTTTCTATAGTAAATTATTCAAAAAATTATTTTTTACTGTCGCAAATTTTAAATATCCCAGGGATTGCCTTTTCTATAGTAAATTATTCGAAAAATAATTTTCTACTGTCGCAAATTTTAATTACGCCAGGGATTGCCTTTTCTATAGTAATTTATTCAAAAAATAATTTTGTACTGTCGCAAATTTTAATTGCGCCAGGGATTGCCTTTTCTATAGTAAATTATTCAAAAAATAATTTTCAACTGTCGCAAATTTTAATTACGCCAGGTATTGCCTTTTCTATAGTAAATTATTCAAAAAATAATTTTTTACTGTCGCAAGTTTTAATTGCGCCAGGGATTGCCTTTTCTATAGTAAATTTTGCAAAAAATAATTTTATACTGTCGCAAATTTTAATTACGCCAGGGATTGCCTTTTCTATAGTAAATTATTCAAAAAATAATTTTCTACTGTCGCAAATTTTAATTGCGCCAGGGATTGCCTTTTCTATAGTAAATTATTCAAAAAATAATTTTCAACTGTCGCAAATTTTAATTACGCCAGGTATTGCCTTTTCTATAGTAAATTATTCAAAAAATAATTTTCAACTGTCGCAAATTTTAATTACGCCAGGGATTGCCTTTTCTATAGTAAATTATTCAAAAAATAATTTTTTACTGTCGCAAATTTTAATTACGCCAGGGATTGCCTTTTCTATAGTAAATTATTCAAAAAATAATTTTATACTGTCGCAAATTTTAATTACGCCAGGGATTGCCTTTTCTATAGTAAATTATTCAAAAAATAATTTTCAACTGTCGCAAATTTTAAGTGCGCCAGGGATTGCCTTTGCTATAGTAAATTATTCAAAAAATAATTTTCTACTGTCGCAAATTTTAATTACGCCAGGGATTGCCTTTTCTATAGTAAATTATTCAAAAAATAATTTTTTACTGTCGCAAATTTTAAGTGCGCCAGGGATTGCCTTTTCTATAGTAAATTATTCAAAAAATAATTTTATACTGTCGCAAATTTTAATTACGCCAGGGATTGCCTTTTCTATAGTAAATTATTCAAAAAATAATTTTATACTGTCGCAAATTTTAAGTGCGCCAGGAATTGCATTTTCTATAGTAAATTATTCAAAAAATAATTTTTTACTGTCGCAAATTTTAAATACGCTAGGGATTGCCTTTTCTATAGTAAATTATTCAAAAAATAATTTTCTACTGTCGCAAATTTTAAATACGCCAGGGATTGCCTTTTCTATAGTAAATTATTCAAAAAATAATTTTTTACTGTCGCAAATTTTAATTGGGCCAGGGATTGCCTTTTCTATAGTAAATTTTGCAAAAAATAATTTTATACTGTCGCAAATTTTAATTACGCCAGGGATTGCCTTTTCTATAGTAAATTATTCAAAAAATAATTTTCTACTGTCGCAAATTTTAATTGCGCCAGGGATTGCATTTTCTATAGTAAATTATTCAAAAAATAATTTTCAACTGTCGCAAATTTTAATTACGCCAGGGATTGCCTTTTCTATAGTAAATTATTCAAAAAATAATTTTCAACTGTCGCAAATTTTAATTACGCCAGGGATTGCCTTTTCTATAGTAAATTATTCAAAAAATAATTTTTTACTGTCGCAAATTTTAATTACGCCAGGGATTGCCTTTTCTATAGTAAATTATTCAAAAAATAATTTTATACTGTCGCAAATTTTAATTACGCCAGGGATTGCCTTTTCTATAGTAAATTATTCAAAAAATAATTTTCAACTGTCGCAAATTTTAATTAAGCCAGGGATTGCCTTTTCTATAGTAAATTATTCAAAAAATAATTTTTTAGTGTCGCAAATTGTAATTGCGCCAGGGATTGCCTTTTCTATAGTAAATTATTCAAAAAATAATTTCTTACTGTCGCAAATTTTAAATACGCCAGGGATTGCCTTTTCTATAGTAAATTATTCAAAAAATAATTTTATACTGTCGCACATTTTAAGTGCGCCAGGGATTGCCTTTTCTATAGTAAATTATTCAAAAAATAATTTTATACTGTCACAAATTTTAATTACGCCAGGGATTGCCTTTTCTATAGTAAATTATTCAAAAAATAATTTTATACTGTCGCAAATTTTAAGTGCGCCAGGGATTGCCTTTTCTATAGTAAATTATTCAAAAAATAATTTTCTACTGTCGCAAATTGTAATTGCGCCAGGGATTGCCTTTTCTATAGTAAATTATTCAAAAAACAATTTTTTACTGTCGCAAATTTTAATTACGCCAGGGATTCCCTTTTCTATAGTAAATTATTCAAAAAATAATTTTTTACTGTCGCAAATTTTAAGTGCGCCAGGGATTGCCTTTTCTATAGTAAATTATTCAAAAAATAATTTTTTACTGTCGCAAATTTTAATTACGCCAGGGATTGCCTTTTCTATAGTAAATTATTCAAAAAATAATTTTTTACTGTCGCAAATTTTAAATACGCCAGGGATTGCCTTTTCTATAGTAAATTATTCAAAAAATAATTTTTTACTGTCGCAAATTTTAAATATCCCAGGGATTGCCTTTTCTATAGTAAATATCTCACAAATTAATTTTTTACTGTCGCAAATTTTAAATACGCCAGGGATTGCCTTTTCTATAGGAAATTATTCAAAAAATAATTTTTTACTGTCGCAAATTTCAAATCCGCCAGGGATTGCCTTTTCTATAGTAAATTATTCAAAAAATAATTTTCTACTGTCGCAAATTGTAATTACGCCAGGGATTGCCTTTTCTATAGTAAATTATTCAAAAAATAATTTTCTACTGTCGCAAATTGTAATTGCGCCAGGGATTGCCTTTTCTATAGTAAATTATTCAAAAAATAATTTTTTACTGTCGCAAATTTTAATTACGCCAGGGATTGCCTTTTCTATAGTAAATTATTCAAAAAATAATTTTTTACTGTCGCAAATTTTAAGTGCGCCAGGGATTGCCTTTTCTATAGTAAATTATTCAATAAATAATTTTCTACTGTCGCAAGTTTTAATTGCGCCAGGGATTGCCTTTTCTATAGTAAATTATTCAAAAAATAATTTTTTACTGTCGCAAATTTTAATTACGCCAGGGACTGCCTTTTCTATAGTAAATTATTCAAAAAATAATTTTTTACTGTCGCAAATTTTATATATCCCAGGGATTGCCTTTTCTATAGTAAATTTCTCACAAATTAATTTTTTACTGTCGCAAATTTTAAATACGCCAGGGATTGCCTTTTTTATAGTAAATTATTCAAAAAATAATTTTCTACTGTCGCAAATTTTAATTACGCCAGGGATTGCCTTTTCTATAGTAAATTATTCAAAAAATAATTTTCTACTGTCGCAGATTTTAATTACGCCAGGGATTGCCTTTTCTATAGTAAATTATTCAAAAAATAATTTTTTACTGTCGCAAATTTTAAATATCCCAGGGATTGCCTTTTCTATAGTAAATTTCTCACAAATTAATTTTTTACTGTCGCAAATTTTAAATACGCCAGGGATTGCCTTTTCTATAGTAAATTATTCAAAAAATAATTTTTTACTGTCGTAAATTTCAAATCCGCCAGGGATTGCCTTTTCTATAGTAAATTATTCAAAAAATAATTTTCTACTGTCGCAAATTTTAATTGCGCCAGGGATTGCCTTTTCTATAGTAAATTATTCAAAAAATAATTTTCTACTGTCGCAAATTGTAATTGCGCCAGGGATTGCCTTTTCTATAGTAAATTATTCAAAAAATAATTTTTTACTGTCGCAAATTTTAATTACGCCAGGTATTGCCTTTTCTATAGTAAATTATTCAAAAAATAATTTTTTACTGTCGCAAATTTTAAGTGCGCCAGAGATTGCCTTTTCTATAGTAAATTATTCAAAAAATAATTTTCTACTGTCGCAAATTTTAATTACGCCAGGGATTGCCTTTTCTATAGTAAATTATTCAAAAAATAATTTTTTACTGTCGCAAATTTTAAATACGCCAGGGATTGCCTTTTCTATAGTAAATTATTCAAAAAATAATTTTCTACTGTCGCAAATTTTAATTACGCCAGGGATTGCCTTTTCTATAGTAAATTATTCAAAAAATAATTTTCTACTGTCGCAAATTGTAATTGCGCCAGGGATTGCCTTTTCTATAGTAAGTTATTCAAAAAATAATTTTCTACTTTCGCAAATTTTAATTACGCCAGGGATT